>JAAGEH010000079.1:5501194-5525570 GCA_011751065.1 Lasiurus cinereus | reverse complement strand
CCTTGTCTTGGGACACACGTCTCAACCCTGAGACGGGATGCATTTCTGCCTCTTCTGTTCCTTTGGTACTGGGTTTGTAACCATTAATTGGACTACTCCTATGCGTTCCTTGACAAATTGGACCAGTTTGTTAATAATACAAGGACTGAAAGTTAACAGCATTAAGGAAATTATAAGGGGGCCAATGAGGGTAGAAATAAGAGTAGTTAACCATGGGGACCAATTAAACAGTGATTCATACCAAGACTGAGACCTCTCCCTTCTAGCCTACACTTCTGCTATCCCTCTCTTACGAGGGCCATGGATTCCTTGACAACTCTCAGGCAGTGAAGTCTGACTCTGGGTCAGGTTCCCTGTGGTGGGTGGACCCAGGTCGCAACGCAGTCTACTTTGAGGGTGGTGAAGGTCGGCAGCACTATGACTAGGGACCCTTCCAACCTGGCTCAAGGGTCTCCCAGCAATGTCTCTTGACATAGACCCAGTCCCCGGGCCTATGCCTATGGATTATCTTGAATTAATCTTTGTGTGTGATTAGATGAGGCTTTTTTTTTCCTTGAGGGATATTCAGTTGTATCACCATTTATTGATGGGATTTTTCTTTCCCCATTGAACTGCTTTGACACTTCGTCAACATCATTTAATCATGTATGTGAGGGACTATTTTCAGACTGTTGATTTTGTTACAGTGATCTAATTGTATAACCTCATGTAAATACCATACTTCCCTGACTACTGAGACTTTATAGTATGTCTTGAAATTATGTAGAATAGTTCCACAAATTTAACTATAGAATTCTGGGTTGATTTTTTTTTCTTTCAGTATTTTAAAGTAGTAATTCTATTATTTTTTTATTACATTTATGAGGAGAAATTGACCTCAATTCAAACACTCTTTGCTCTGTAAATAATGTGTCATGTTTCCTGGCTGATTTCAGGATTGTTTTGTTTAGATAGATAGAATATATGTAATATAAAAATATATAAAATGTATTTTTCTCTTTAGTGTCCCTTTACAGAGAAATGTATGAATGCAGTATATCTTTATTTTATAGGTGTTGACTTTCTTCATTGTTTAATAAAATCTTTCAGGAAAAATATAATCTTAAAATGGACATTCAGAAAGCTCAAACAAAATTACTGAAAATGTCTTGTAAGATTTTGGCCCTGTAGTTAAACTGGCTTCAATTGAAATTCCTAGCTTGTTTTTGTAGGCATTTTGAGAGCCATTTTTGAAGAAATCTTAGAATTTAGATGCTTAAGTTGCAGCAACAAATATACTGGTATTTATATAAATCACTTACTATTAGTAAACCTGACCAGAAAATTACATTCACAGCACTTTAATGAATTAGTGAAAATTAGGTATTCTTGAAATTATATGATTTGTCTCATTCTCCCAAATCAAATGCCTTCATTTAGGGAACTGTTTAATGTTTACAAATAAATGCATTTCCTAAATATGCATGAGAATATAGTTGCTCAAGTAATATATTTACACGGTGTATGTCATTTTTGTTATAACAGCATTAAAATATATTTTTGGATTCCTTGCCATTTTTATAGGGAACAATTAATGATAAGGGCAAGGTTAAGCTTTTTAAGACTTTCTTCCCAGCATAGTATTGATTGACTATGGACACTTGATATGAGTATTGTTTTTAGTTGCTCTTTAAAACTAATCTTCAGCATCAGCATGATTTATATAGCAACTTTAGGTCTGCATAAGAACGTAAAGGCAATTCACATGATAAATGCTCTTAAATTGTTCTTCAATATTTTCTCTCCAAATGAAGTTATAGTTCTAGCTTTCAAATGAATTAATTTACTGGTTGAAGCTGGGTGGAATTTTACTTACTTCTCTCAGTTAGATTTGCGAAACTTTGACAGGTTCCTTGAGAAATGAATGGGCAGCTCCTATAATACTGTAAATATGTCTTGAGCTAGCTAAATATGTGATAAGAGGCGCTTATTATCCCTTACATTAACTAGGGGAGACTTTCTGAAAAGAAGCCAAACTGAGCACTCACGAGTAGTTTCTTTTAACAGGAGCCCTGTGAACAGTGTGATCAAGAAAGATTCACGCAAAGCTAAACAACTTTGGCAAAGTTTCTCTATATTTTAAAAGATAACTTTATTCGTTAGTGATATGTCATCAGTCTTGTAATTGTGGCCATTTCTCAGGGGTTACTGTAAATCATGAAGAATCCTTGCTGTTCAGTGGATAGAGCGTCTGCCTGCAGACTGAAAGGTCCTGGTTTAGATTCTGGGCAAGGGCATGCATGTACCTTGGTTGCGGGCACATCCCCAGTAGGGGCCATGCAGGAGGCAGCTGATGGATGTCTCTCTCATCGATGTTTCTAACTCTCTCTCTCTCTCTCTTCTTCTCTGAAAGAAATCAATAAAAAATATATTAAAAAAAAGAATCCTTGACAAATGGTGATATAAATTTTAATTTCACAACCACATAAATAACTAAGATCTCCTAATTCTAGATTACATGGATAGCTGTACTAATTCTTGGACTTCATCTGAATGGATTTGAAAGATATATTTTCTTAAGGCTTATTTGAGTTTTGGAATCCACACTGACTCTATAACCCATGCAGAGGCCAGTGTTCTGAATGGATTGACAGATATTCTGGAAAATGCAATTCCAATATGGAACACTTGCTATGACAATAGTTTTATGCTCAGCTGTTGTGGATGAGTTAATATTAAAATACAATCTTTAAAAAGAAAACACAATCTTTTATTTCTATGATACACATTCATGTATAATTTGAGCCTTTTCTTGGAGAATTATACCAAATAAATAAATTGTAAACACATTTACGATTGCAGGGGAAGGAGATCCTTCATAAACTTCCTTTTTAATTGTTGATGGAGTTTTATTTTTGCCTTTATTTTTTCCAAAATAGATTTTTATTTTTTAGGATACTTTAAGGATTATAGCAAAATTGGCCAGAAACTACAGTGAGTTCTCATATACCTCCTTACCTTTGGAAACTTTTAAAAAAGTAGCTTCTATTTTAAAATATTTTAAGATTCAAAAGAAGTTTGAAAATAGTAAAAAAGTTCTCACATACTTTTCACCCAGCTCCTCTTAATGATAGTATCTTACATAACCATACAATAGTATATTATTAAAACTAGGAAATAAATGTTGGTACAATATTGTTAACTCAGTTTCAGAACTTATTTTACCAGCTTTTAACGTACTCTTTAAGAAAAAGTGTTTAGTCCTATGTTTAGTTTATTGTATATATAGATTTAAGTAATCTTCAACACAGTCAGAATATAGAACCATTTCATCATTCCCCTACACACACACACACACATACACACACACACACAATCTCCCTCACATTACCTCTTAATAGTCCGACGTTTTCCCAACCTTAATGCTTGGCAACTAGTTATCTCTTTTCCATCACTATAGTTTTGTCACTGGGAGAATGTTTTACAAATGGAATCATGCAATATGTAACTCTTTGAGACTGGTTTCTTACAATCAATATAATATTTTTGAGACTTATCCAAGTGTTGTGTATATCAGTTGTTTTTCATATTTATTATTGAGTAGGATTTTGTTGCATAGAAGTACCATAATTTATTTATTTATTTGTTCATTGAAGAACATTGGAATAATTGTCAATTTTTGGCTTAATGTTGCTATGAAAATTTATGTACAGTTTTTCTGTGTAAATCTAAGTTTTTATTTCTTTAAGATAAACACCAAAGAGTGTGATTGTTGGGTGGTATGATAAGTGCATGCTTTGTTTTTTAAGAAACTGCCAAACTATTTTCCAAGGTGGCTGCACCACTTATACTCTCAGCAGCAATGAGGGATGTAGTTTTTGCCAGTATTTTTTAGAATTTAACTTTTTATTCAGCATTTTTAATTTTAGCCATTCTAGCAGGTGTGTATTGGTATCTCCCTGGGGTTTTGATCTGCATTTTCCTAAGGGCTGATGATGTTGAATACATGTTCATGTACTGACTCTGCCATCTGTACATCTTCCTTGTGGGTGGATCTGTTCTGGATTCTCTCTCTGTTCTATTGATTTATGTGTCTCTTCCTCTGCCAACAATACACTGTCCTGATGGCTTTTACAAGTCCTAAAACCAGGTAATCTGATCCCTTAAAATTTATTCTTTTTAACTTATTTTTCTCTTATTTCCATATAAAATTTAGAATACCTTTGTCTATATCTACAAAGAATTTTTCTGGAGTTTTGATAGGAATTGTGTTAAACCTACACATCAATTTGGGAGGATTGAAATACTTACTTTGTTGAGTCTCCGAGTTCATGAACCAGTATGTCTCTCCAAACGGATGTCGATCTTTGACTTCCTTGATTAGCATTTTGTAGCTAATGACGCATGCATTCTAACATGCAAACTAATACACATTCTTCTTATAATTAGAATGGTGGTGGCTCTGCTGCTTCTATCCAGTCTCAGGCTTAAACACCTTTTCTTATGGCCTTTTCTCCAGGCCATTCAGGGAACTCAGAGGTCCTTACACCAGAGGAGAAATTACAGACTCCTGCTATCTTTCCCATCTTGGGGAAATTAACCTTTTTGGGTTCAATCACTTCCCAGTGGGAACATGATGCTATGTTCTCTCTTCTTTTGGCTGGATCCAGCAGGATATCCCCTCTCTAAGCCCTTAGAAGCCTTTACTGGTCTCTCTTGAAGTGTGAAAAACAGCTACCAATACCTGTTATGTTTTTCTTTCCTCTTAATAAAAATAAATTTTGACTATGTCCTGTGTGGTATAAGTGAGCTAGTGATTTTCCCCACAGTGTAACCACAGGGCAGGGCTTTCCTCTATAAAAAGGGATGCTTTCACCAAGATGGGGAATCTGAACAATGCTTGATGGTTCTTTTAAGATGTATTTCTTAGATGCTTCTACAAATTCATCAATCAGTGCCTGGTTTTAAGTAAGAGACATAACTCCTATGCCTGTAGGCTATCAGCCGAAAAGTAGGCTTCTGTGCAGGCAACTTTAGATTTTGCTTTAAGATTAAAAACTATCAATCAGAATTTGTGTTCTAACAAGCAGACTCATTGACCCTAAACTTTTTACAATTCTAAAATAGCAGTTCTTAGATAGAGAACAAACTGATAGCTGTCAGAGGGGTGGGGTTGCAGGGCTGGGTAAAAGAGGTCAAGAGATTAAGCATAAAAACAAAAAAATCTCATAGACACAGACAATATTATGATGATTACCAGAGGGAAAAGGTAATGGGGGGAAGTAGAAGATAGTATGGGGGATAAATGATGATGGAGGAAGACTTGACTTGGGGTGATGAACACATAATACAATACACAGATGATAGTATAGAATTGCATACCTGAAACCTATATAATTTTATTAACCAATGTCACCCCAATAAACTCAATAAAAATAAATACATTAATTAAAACAGCCAGTTTAAGTAAATTAAAATTTCATGGTGAAAGTGTATTTAATTGCACAACAGTAGGGTTTTAACACAAATATAATTCCTGCTGTTGTTTTGTTAAGTTTTCATTTTCTTCAATGGAAAATACAAATACTGATGGCATGAGGGAGATAGTAATTAATATCCAAAGAGTTAATAAATCCTCCAAAATGTGCCCCCAAATTTATGACCCCCAAATTTTTATCTGTAGTTCAGACCTCTATGTCTAATTCTAGACTCACATATACAGTTTTCAATCTTCATTTCCACTATGTATCTTGGACACATCTCAATTTGACATGTTCAAAACTTAAACTCCTCATCTTTCCCCACAAACCTGTTCACTCAGAATAAAAGCCACAGTCCTTGCAATGGCCTAGAAAGCTTCCCCTGACACTGTCCATTACCTTTAGACCTCACTTCTACCATTCCTCCACCTTCTTCACAATCCATGCCAGCTAAAGCTTTCTTTTTCCTTTTTATAGAATATTTAAGATACATTCCAGTCTGTGATGTTTGCCAGGGCTATTTCCTTGGACTGTAACTCCCTCTCCCTAACTTAATGTGATCAACTCCTTCATGAATTTCAAATGTGCCCAACTGGATGTGAGGGCGATCTGACTGCGACATCTGTCACCCCATTGATCGCCAGGGTTGATTCGGCTGATCTGGCTGGCTAGGTGGCTGTCCATGTGCGTCACTCCCGAAGCTGCGCGCTCAGTGGAAGAGAACGACCTTCCCCCTAGAGGAGAGGACCGGTCAAGGGTATAGGAGTAGCTGCGCTCCCCTGCTAGAACCTCCAAACAAGCTCTCAAACGTGCCCAACTGTCATTTTACCCCTGTGAATACTCCCTTTAAAATCACAACCCCTCCCAACACACAAGACCTCCCTCCTTACCTTGCTCTGCTCTTTCGTTTTAAAAATAAAACTTTCAGCCTTCTAGTATACTAAATATTTTTATTTATTTATTAAAGTCTTACTTGTTTTTTGTTTTCTCTAAATTGTAAGGTCTATGACAACGCGCTTTTTGGTCTGTTTTGTTCACTGAAGTAATCTCAGCACTCAGAAGCATAACTGTCATGGAGTGGATGCTCCATACATATTGATTGAGTGACCTTGGTAAGATACCAGTGCTCCAAGCTTAATTTACAAACAGTAGATTTCAGAAAGAAAACATCATCATCATCTCATTGTCATTGTGGTCATGGTGGTCTTGATATTGTTATTATTAACCCTACTCTAAATCAATTACATGTAACCACTAAAATTCCTACAGTATATAATTTAAAATTTTTGAGAATTTCATTCAAATTGAAAATAAAAATAGGATCCTAGGGACTTTTTTTAAAATAATAAGATGAGTTTTATTGAGAAGGCTTCATGATTTCTGTTTTAATTTCTTGTCCTTAGTATTTTAAAACGGCATTTTCTAGCCCAGCTGGTATGCATGAGTTTGGTGCTCTATCCCCAGTTGGGGTTGTGCAGGAAGTAGCCAATCAATGATTCTCTCTTATCATTGATTTTTCTCTCTCTCTCTTCTTCTCTGAAATCAATAAAAACATATATTAAAAAAATTAAATTCATTTTTCTAGTTTATATCTATGTTTAGATAATTGACATTATTAAAGAAGTGACATATGGCGAGATGCTGCTATATTCACTTTTAAATCTTCCCTTGACCATGGATGAGTATGTTTGATTAAATAGACCTTGACTAATAAAGCCTTTCCTACCTCCTTAATAAGACACTTAATTCTAATAAAACTTCTAACTACATTTTATAAATTGTTATTTTCCTAAATGTCTTACAAGAAGAGTGTTAAAGCTTACTTTAATGCACTGTAGTGTTTCAGCATCTTTAGCAACATTTATTTAGCCATAGACAGAAATATTTCCAGTTAATATAAATTCTTCTGACAGAAAAAAATAGTTAATATTTCTAATCTTAACGAATTAACTTTTTAAAAAAATAATTGCTTAATTGGGTCATCCATACTTCAGTTTCTTAGAGGTGTGTAGTGTGTGTGTGTGTGTGTGTGTGTGTGTGTGTGTGTCTTTAAGTTAGAGATCTATTTTGCCATTAACTTCAAGTCCTATGAATATCTATAAATACTACTTGGACATTTTAATTAGTCCTAGTTAATTCTCATTTTGTGTTTACACATAAGTGCTACCATAGGTATAAGAAAGTAAAAAAGATAATACATAAACTGAATAAATATAATTCTTTTTACAACAAACTAAGTTTTCTTTTTTCAGAGACTACAGTCAATACTTAAGTATTTTGATGACTAAAAGCAAATTTATTTTTTATTTACACAGCATTCTCTATCTACTATTTTGCCATGCCTACCAATGAGACAGATATTTTGCTTTAATATGTCATTAAAATCAATTAACTAAAAACCAATAAATTAGTTAGAGCCTTCAATCTATTAAATTCATTTTAATATGTTTTTATTGATTTTAGAGAGAGAAAGGAAGAGGAAGAGAGAGATAGAAGCATCAAAGATGAGAATCATTGCTTGGCTACCTTTTGTACATCCACTGGGAAGTGAGCCATAACTCGGACATGTGCCCTGATTGGGAACAGGTGGATGTTCAACCACTGAGCCACACAGGCTGGGCTAACTTTATTTTTAATTCATAACTTTTAGAACAAAGAAGAAAGCATAAGCTATTAATTTTTAAAAATCTTATTGCTTTTAAGTTTTCTGACATTACTTAACACTTATCCTCATTTTTCATATTTCTATTATAAAAGGCACTGTCATAGAGATTGAAATGATGTACTGTGGCTTGAGAAGTCAAAATTCAATTTAATTTTAAAATTCAATTAAGTTTACATTACTGTTTTCACTAAGATGTTAGCATAGATCTTTTAGAAAGATCTTCATAGGCAAATGTTAATCCTAAGGAAATCAACAAAAATATATGTCCAGAACATTAAATCCCTAAACTTTCTTTTCTATTGTAATTCAAAAATTCTAATCTGAATAATGTAAACTATAAGTAATAAGATGAAATGGTCTAAGAAAAGGAAATAGTATTTGCTAACTACCCAAGAAGTGGTAGTCATCACTCTACATATATTAAATATGCCCAGAATTTCATGTTCCTACCAATATTAATGTAAGCTCTTTGAAGTAAAGAATATGAATTTGGCAAAAAAAAAAAAAACTCATATCACAGGACATTAATCATGATGAAAGTTGATTTCTTTGAAAGCCTCATTTTTAAACTTCAAAGCTTCACTCTTTTGGTTCCACTCAAAATTTTTTTTCTAGGCAAAGGCAAAAAGATGCACTTAATCTATTTCATATTTTTCACAATGTGATGAACACTAATATATTAACTGTTGAAAGTATATAGTGTACAGTACTGCACTATACTGTATGTACACTAAAGAACAGTATGAGTGATTCCTGTCCTATCCACACACTTTTGTTCATTGACATTAGGTAAAGCTCTGGTGACAGTTATAGAGAGATATCAAGAATATGCTCACACAGAAGAAAAACAAATGGTTATTTGTGCACACAGCAAGGTGGCCATCTGCAAGCAAGGAGAGAAGCCTCAAGAGAAATGAAACCTGCCACCACTTTGATCTTGGACTTCTAACTTCCAGAAATGTGAGAAAACAAATATCTATTATTTAAGCCCACCCTGGTCTGTGATATTTTGTTAGGGCAGCCCTAGCAGATAAATAAAATTGGTACACCTATTTGGGGGTAAATAGATCCATTATGAATGCTTATAAAAATTTTCAGTTTCAGAGATGCAGCCCATAAAAATGAGTTTCTCAGGCAACTGATAAATAAGGTTAGTGCTTTTTGCATGATGATTTTAATTGGTTGGTGTATGTGAGTGCAAGCATATGTGTATTATTTGTACAAATTTCTAACAATAGCTATTATTCTATTTCAGGAACTGGCTTCCAATATGTATAGTAGTAAATAAAAATAGTAAGTATGTAATATTAACATTTGTGAACAAAAATTTATAAGGTGTTTAAAATAAAACTTGGGTCCATTTCACTTGTGAATTTTTTAAAAAATATTTTTTTTTATTTTGATTTCAGAAAGGAAGCAAGAAGGAGAGAGAAATAGAAACATCAATGATGAGAGGAAATTATTGGTCAACTGCCTTCTGCATGTCCCCTTCTGAGGATTGAGCCTGCAACTTGACTCCAACCAAGAATCGAAACAAATCCTTACCTCCCGGTTCAGGTTGATATCAACCACTGAGCTACACTGGCCAGGCATCACTTGTGAATCTTGATAGTTGACTTAGCTAATGTGGTGATTAGACAGTTTATATCTGTGTTTTATTTTAACAAAAATATATATATACATACAACAGTGAAAAGTGTCTTACTTTTTTCAGAGAAGCATCAATTGTACTTAAATTGATATGACCTATAAAACATTAATTTGGTGATGATTAAATAATCTTTTTTCTACTAAAATAAGATTTCCCAAATTTTATGTGATTTCTAGTCAATATACTTTTTTTTTTTAAGAGAGGAAGAGAGAAGGAGAGAGATAAAGAGTTAGAAACATCAATCAGCTGCCTCTTGCACACCTCCTACTGGTTGTGTCCGAAACGAAGGTAAATGCCCTTGACCGGAATCGAAACTGGGACCCTTCAGTTCTCAGGTCTACACTCTATTCACTGAGCCAAACCGGTTAGGGCCAATATACTAGTACTTTTAATTTGACTAGTATTCAATGTAAAATGCAGAGAAGAAAACCATTATGTTTGGGAATTGTGTGTTTTATCACTAAGCATATTGGTAATTAAATTAATGTCAAAATTTTCATATATTGAAAACTTAAAAATAACTTACTTTAATATTTAAAAATTTTATATCTTGGAATAATAAAGACAATCATATATCTAATCATACCAATAGGCCACTCAGTATTATATAGGCTATAGTATGTAAATTATAAAAAAATGCTCTAAACTGAGTTTTATCTTATTAAAACTTTAGATGAAATCTGTTATAAATAAGAGTCCTGGACATAAGATTCCAAATTAACTAGATATTTCTTTATTTCTCCAGGAGAGGCCCGGTGCATGAAATTCATGCACAGAAGGGGGATTCCCTCAACTCAGGTTGCACTCTCTCCAATTGGGGACCCCTTGTGGGAAGTCTGACTTCCATTTTAGGACTGATTCTTGGGATAAGGCCTAAACCAGCAGTCAGATATTCCTCTCACAATCTGGGACTACTGGCTCCTAACTGCTCCCTGCCTGCCTGCCTGATTGCCCCTAACTGCTTCTGCCTGCCAGTCTGATCACCTCAACTGCCTCCCTGCAGGCCTGATGTTGACCCCAACTGCCCTCCTCTACTGGCCAATTTGCTTCTGCTTGGTTGATTCCTATGCCAGCATCAAAGTTTCACCTCCTAGGCAGCCATTGGCTCCCCACAGCACCCAGATTTGATTCTCATTGTTCTATTCCTATGCCAGTCAGTGTCAGAAGCTCCACCTCCTACACAGCAATTGGCTGTTCATAGCACCCACCTTTGGTTCTGATTGGTCGATTCCTATGCCAGTCAGCATCAAAAGCTCTGCCTTCTAGGCAGCCATTGGCTCTCCACAGCACCCACCTTTGGTTCTGATTAGTTGGTTCCAGTCCACATCTCCAGGCCTATCTCTGGGCCTGATCAAAGAGGTGGGGCTTAACAGCAGCCCTCTTACAGGTGGGGAGAGAAAGAAAAGCCTGGCTGCTGGTGAGGATCAGAAAGAAAGAGGGAGAGAAAGAGGAGATAAGTACACTGATCAACAACTTCCACTGAGGCTGCAGATCAGACCATGACTCACTTTCTGGGTCTCAGCCACCTGAGTGGTCAGTGTTGGGTCACCAGGCTGCAGCTGGGCAACCCAGGGCTGATTTCTGGATGGTCTGCCTTGGGTTGCAGGCTTGGCCCCTTCCCAAGTCCCAGGCTTTAGTCCGATCACAGGCTTGCAGGTTAGGCCCCTCCAAAGGACGGCTGGGAGTCAAAGAGGTTCCCAGGACCCAAGTATGCATGCAAATTAACCTCCATCTTTGTTGGTTAATTTGCATACTCACTCTGATTCGCTGTGGATGTAGCAGAGGTATGGTCAATTTACATGTTTCTCTATTATTAGGTAAGAATACTGCTAGTTTCATTTCTAACATAACAAAATTAGTAAAAAAGAGCTGATAAGAAAACATCAGTATTGCTACTTTGGAGGAGAATTTAATAACATTTTAATAATTATGAGTTTTTCTACATTTTGATCCAGAAATTTCTATTTATCCTTGCATATACCCAAATATTTTTTAAGAAGTATATATACAAAAATGTACAATGCAATGTTATTTATTATGTTACAAATTCTATTAATATGGGACTAGGAGAATAAATTAGTATACAACCAAATGGCAGAATACTAGTAACAGTCAAAATTTAGGCATAAAAAAATCAGAAATACTATGTCCCTGTCAAAGAATTATGTGGTGTTTTGAAAATATTCCTGAGAGCAAGTGAAAAGAGCAAAATGTAAAACATTTTGCATTTTACATAAATTTTTACAAGGTAGCATTCTATATAGATATGTACACACAGGAAGGTGCATATTATTTTGTTTGCTTTCCTCTACTTGATTGGGAGACATATAGAAATTCCTTTAGAAGAGTAGGCTAAAGGTAGAGAGAAGGGAGGCTGCCTTTGTTTTGTGCCTGCCTTCCCATGTTTCAGAATTTCTAACCAACCATATAAATTGTATAGAATTAGTGAGCTAAAAAGCCACTGTGTATATCTCCTTTCAGATAAATTTTGTTGTGTTTCAAGAAAAGCAACAACAGCATAAAATTTAAATGTTCTCATACTCAAATGATAAATATGTGAGGTGATGGTTATGTTAATTAACTTGATGGGGAGAAATCCTTTCATAATGTTAATCATGTATATCAATGAAATACTTTAAATATATTCCAATTTTATGTCAATTATATCTGAATAAAGCTTAAAGAGTAGAAGGAAAAATATTACATAGGTTATTTGTTTGTTTGTTTTATTGATTTCAGAGAGGAGGGGAGAGGGAAAGAGAGAGAATCATTGATGGGCTGCCTCTAGCAAGTCCCACTCTGGGGTTTGAGCCCGCAATCCAGATATGTGCCCTTAACCATATCTGAGACCCTTCAGTCTGCAGGCTGACGCTCTATCCATTGAGCCACAGTGGCTAGGACTAGGTTATTTTTAACACATAGTTTACAAGTAAAAGATTTCTCCTGTCCTTATCAAATCATATTCAAAATGTTTCATTTGCTAGTTTCAAAATGAGGGTTGTAGTATTCACTACCACTCTCAATGGATATTATCTTTTTTGGACACTAGAGGGAGATTAGAAATGAGATAAACATATTGAAGAACCAAAATGGCTCCTAAAGTTCTGTGACTAAAGCTCCTTACTCCTATTGCAAGTCTCTATAGAACTAAAGCATTACTACAACCATGGCTGACTTTGCTGATATATTCCTAAGAGCTTGTGTGTAAATTGAATCATACGTTATGTTATCCTGGAGAGATTGTTATTGAGAAGAGCCCTACTGTGAATTGTCTCTAAAAAAAAATGTGTCTATCATAAGGCAGGAAATTACTTCCAGTTTATCATTAGATACAAAGAATGTAGTATTTCGTTATCTTATTTATGAGCATATACTGTAAACTTACAATGTGATTATATTGGTATAATCCATTTTGTAAGCCTTAAAAAATACAGGTATTAAATAAATGCTTAATAGTCTAATTCTCCTATGCTAATGAAATAAGCAGTTACTGTGTCTATTTTTGTTTTATTTTACTAAGCTAATTTATTTATTTCCACAGATATTGGCAGCATGGCTATTAACCTGTAGGGTTCTACAATCTTTTCTTTTATTTACAAACTTTCTTTTTAATTTTATTAAACTTATTGGGGTGACATTGGTTAATACAATTGCAAAGGCTTCAAGTGCACTATTCTATAATACATCATCATTGTATTGCATGTGTTAATTTAAAGGACTCACTGTCTGAATCCTATGAGATAGTCCTCTGTCTTCATCTAATAATTTTCTTCCTTTTTTTTATAAATCTGGCATAGTAATTATCACTGGTGATAAAAAATAAATACCTCAAAATTTTTACATTCTGATAGGAACAGATAAGAACCATATAAGCATAAAAATACAAAATAATATTATCAGAAAATGTGAGTATAATTGGCAAAAAAATTAAGTATTATATGCTAAACATTAATAATAAATACGTGATTCTCCCATACTTCTGAGTATATTTTTGTTGTACCTCTCCACTCCCTTGAAATTATGCACTACCCTGTGACTAATTCTGCCTGATAAAGTGAGTAACATGGTTATGTGATTGTTACACTGAATGATTGCTAGTAGCTCTTTCTCCTATTGATGTGGCAATCCGGTAAGCAAGCGCATGTTGACATGGAGGCATCATGAGACAGGAGACTGAGCTATAGAAGGTGACTTAGTTGAAACGTTGCCTGGATTTTACCTGAAAAATGTGAGTAAGAACAACAATTTTTGTTGTTTAGAGTCAATAAAAAAATTGGAGCTGTTTTTCACCACAGCATAGCTATGCCTGTCCTGACTGCGAGAGAATGGTCAGGGAAGGGTCTCCTAACAATACAGTCAAGAAGGGGTAGCCATGGAGAGGAATGGTTCTTAAATATTGCCCAGTGGACCCACTGCTTCAGAATTATTGGAATAGTTTGTCAAAAGCATAGATAGATAGCTTGGCCTCACTCTGACTTGCTGAACTGGAATCTCCAGGGCAGTGGTTCTCAACCTTCCTAATGCCATGTCCCTTTAATGCAGTTTCTCATGTTGTGGTGACCCCCAACCATAAAATTATTTTCGTTGCAGTTCCTCATGTTGGGGGTCACCACAACATGAGGAACTGCATTAAAGGGACGTGGCATTAGGAAGGTTGAGAACCACTGCTCCAGGGGATAGTCTCAGGATTCTATAAATTCAATAAGCTCCCCAGGCCCTACCTGGTTTGGCTCAATGAATAAAGCATCTGCTTGTGGACTGAAGGGTCCCAGGTTCAATTCTGGCCAAGGGCACATGCCTGAGTTGTGGGCTCAATCCTCAGTAGGAGGCATGCAGGGGGGCAGCCAATGATTCTTTTATCATTGATGTTTCTATCTCTCTCTCTCCCTACCTCTCTAAAATCAATAAAATATATTTAAAAA
Source organism: Lasiurus cinereus (assembly GCA_011751065.1). Taxonomy (NCBI): domain Eukaryota; kingdom Metazoa; phylum Chordata; class Mammalia; order Chiroptera; family Vespertilionidae; genus Lasiurus; species Lasiurus cinereus. The sequence goes on along the minus strand of JAAGEH010000079.1, from coordinate 5,510,873 downwards.
AGAAGTTCCCCAGATTATTTTGATGCACAACCAGGTCTTAAAAGCACTTAATTCAGCTTCAAGCCCTGATTACATTTCTCTTATATATGATGTAAAATGTAAAATTTTCATTATATACTTCTCAATCTTTTTCTTGCTTTAAAAGGGAGAAAATAAAGAGAAGAATACATTTTGATTCTCATATAAACTATCTTATTTTCTTTCTGTAGTTCTAAGAGAATGATTTCATTCCATATCTGTCTTAGTTTTATGGAATCAACTTTGTCTTCACATCATAGTAATACCAAAACCATTATTTTTTGTTTGACTTATATTGACAGGATAAAATTATAGCATAAACAATGACATTTAAAAAAAATTATCTTCATTGTTGAAAGTATTACAGATGTCCCCTTTTTTCTTCATTGACCCCATACTCTCCCCCCAATCCCCTCTTTCCTCCCCTACACCAGGCATTCACTGCACTACTGTCTGTGTCCATGGGTGATGGGTCTATGCATACAAGTTCTTTGGTTAATCTCTTTTACCACCCTGTCTCCCATCCCCTACTTCCCTCTGATATTTGTCAGTCTGTTCCATGCTTCTATAATTCTGAATCTATTTTAAACAATGACATTTTGAGAAAGAGAAACATCAAGGTAGTCCAGAATGTTTTTGCTGTTTGAATCTAAATACAATAAAGCCCGTATATTGCCTTTTTATCATGTGCACACCATCACCCTGCAAGGTAACATGCACTTCTCAATGATGTTTTTTTTTTTTTAGAAAAATGTTGGAATTTTAAAATTTTTGCTTTTTTCCTTTTAATGATACACTAAGAAAAAATTATTTTAATAACTACATTTTTAGGGTGAATTAAATAACTTAACCAAGGGGCCATTAAATGATTGATTACTTAACAATGGTGAATGTAGAGTCTCCATTCTAGTGTTGGGTTTTGGTTTTGTGTTTGTTTGTTTTATGTGTATGGAGACTGAAAGACTAAACTTGCATTCAAAGTTTCTAAATTTGGGACTAAACAAGGAAACCTAAGGGAACACTTACCATAGACAATTCCTTTGTATGGATGCCCAAATTAGATATTTCAAGCTTTTAAAAGCAAAATATAAGTATGTAACAAACCTAGGCCACATTGCAATAACTATCGCAATACACTTTTAAATAAAATAGAGAGAGAATTATACTGGACATATGTATGCTTATCTCCACTCAGTCCCAGAACTCCCTTCAATAACAGTAACGAATGTGTTGTAGCATTTTATGTCTTTATACAAAGACAAAAGAATAAACCCTAGTCAGTTTGGCTCAGTGGATAGAATATCAGCTTGTGGACCAAAGAATCTTGCATTTGATTCAGGTCAGGGGCATGTATCTCGGTTGCCAGCTCAATCCCTGTCCCTTTTCAGAGCACGTGCAGGAGGCAACCAATCGATTTGTTTCTCTCACATCGGCATTTTTTTCTGTCTTTCCCTCTCTCTTCTATTCTCCCTAAAAATCAATGAAAAAATATCCTGTGTACAGTATTAACAACAACAACAAAAAGAAAACACAAGAAAAACAAAGACAAAAGAATAGATAAAATCCTATTGATGCAATAATAGAAGAGAATTTGATAACAGTAAATCTTGTCTCCAACTACCACAAAGTCATTCTGTACATGTATATGTATGTTCCTCAACACCACAGCCCCTTCCCATATGATCCCCAATATTCCTCCATAAAGGACACTCATTCAATGATTGATTACACAAATTTTCAGAGAGGCTCTAGATGACAAAACAATATCACTTTAAGTACCTGATGACAAGCAAAATAAATGAATATATATTTTATGTTGATCTGTTTCCCTAGTCCAGGACCTGGGAAAAAATCTAAATAGTAATTTGGAAAGGCACAAATGCTAACAATTCAAAGATCCTTTAAATTCTGGCTGGTCTTTGGGTTAAACAGTAACACTTGTTCAATTATTATTATTGTTAAAATCACTACCCTAGGGAGCTCATCTATCCCCTTCATCTACAGACCAACAAGCTCCAAAGAAGCAATGACTTTTCTTGTGATTTCCATATTATAAATGTATTATGTAATTTCTGCCCAAGATAAATGCTGAACTGTTTATTTAGATTTATGCTACTCTAGTTGTCTCAGAAAGCAGCAGAGAAACTTTAATCAACCACAAATTTGTTCTCCAATTTATCACCTCCTCACTATTTCCCCGAATTGAAAACTATTGCAAAAACTAACCCAGCTATAGAATCACATTTTCTACGTGAACCTTTTTAAAATTCGGAGATTCATTCTCTTTCATAATGCCCTGATTTAAATTTTATTACATTTTTCTGAAAAAGCATCATCACATCAGAATTTTCTATGCTCTTTGAGTTAAAATACAGAAGAAGGATCTGTGGAGAAAAATGATTGGCTGATTGGGTACCTGATAAGTCATTTGAATGAAATAAATTGTTAATCAATAGGGATACAGTTTCATTAACGTAAGAAGAATAAGTTCTAGCCAGGTAGCTCAGTTGGTTAGACTTAGAGCATCATCCTGATATGCCAAGGTTGTGGGTTCCATTCCCGGTCAAACCAATGAATGCATAAATAGGTGAAACAACAAATCTCTCTATTTCTCTCTCTTCCTCTCTCTCTTTAAAAATCAATAAAATACATTTTTAAAATATGAATACATTTAGAGATATGCTATGCAACATTGTTTCCATAATAAAGAATATTATATTGTAGACTTAAAAGTCTCCTAAGGGGTAAATCTTATTTAAGTATTTTTATCAAAATAAAATAAAAACTAAATTTTTTTAGTACCTGATTACCGAGAACAAGAATTTGATTTATTTATGTTCCTTTAACGGATAGTGGCAAAGGTATGCCCTTTAGGAAGCAGGCCTATTTTAATATTTTTGAAAGCTCAGTAAGTCCATATGCCTGTAAATATTTGAATACTATAAGTGTCTGGTGCTGAGAAGAAGGAAGGATACAGTATTCCATTATTTCCTCCATTTTTATAGAGCTGGTGACCATGGCAACAAGGAGCTGCAAACTGACCCTAATGGAGGCCACATTTACCACTTTATCTAAATTGCCACTGGAAATACACAAGCTTTATAGATTTGTTGAATTGCCTTAGCTATGGGCATTTTCTTGAAGGAATTTAAAATGGGAGAAATGGTTTTATTTTTTATCCAGAGAAGTAGAATTATGTTTGCACTTTTTAGTGCAGGTAATATTTATACACGACTTGAGATTTTAAAACACAAAGGAAGAAGATTTGTAGGTGCATAGATGGATCACTTATGGGTATCTTGTTCCATCCCAGAATGCCTTCAATAACAATAAAAAGATATAAAGTATACAATTTTGTGCCTTTATACAGGACGAGTGAACAGAAGAAGAGATGACAACAGGCCAGATTGTCAACAGAATTTTGGAGGTTGGAACATAGATGATGGATGAGTCATAACTGATTTAGCAGAGCAGAGATGCTGAAATCCAACTGCCTGCTGGAAAAGGAAGGAATGACAATAATAGGTAAGCTGATTCATGTTATAGAATCTTCAAAAGAATTGTGATTGAAGGGACTAGGATCTTCTAAATGAAGTCTAGGAAATGGAGTATAGCCGAAAATAGAGTGTGGTTGACTGGTTGACTGAGTACTCATATTCCAAAATTCACACCCCACACACCAAATTAGGTAACTCTTTTGGAAAGAGAGGCTGAGGGAGCAGTGGGTCACAGGATGAAAAACAAGGTAATGAATGAAAATTAGACTACCAAAGAGCTAGACACCCAGACCCTTCTTGGAGAGCTCTTAGGTATTTACTAACCAGGCTGACTATAGAATGAGACTTCTACTTTAAATTATCTGCCTCATAATAGTGTTAGTTTTTAAACAATGTAGACCAGCCAGACTACAGACCTACGAGTGAGCCCAGCCAAAATTAGAACTACCTCACTGAGCTCTATCAGATTAGATGACAGGCAGAATCATGAACTAAATAAATTATTATTGTTTTAAGACAGTAAATTTGAGATGGCTTATTCTGTGGCAAATGCTAACTCATCTCTCACTGTCTCCTTCTTCTCACACTTCCCCAGTACATAAAAGCAGGTTTTCATCTCTTCTCCCTTTCTGTCATGGACTATACTTAAATATTTCACTGATCGCCATTCATCTTCCTGGGAACATGAAGCTTCACAGTGTAGTCTTAATGGCAGAATCAATCTTGTCTCCACACAAGAACTCTGTGATCTAATCTGTCAGGCTGATTTCATGTTATGTTAGTGATATCTAAAGGAATTTTAAAATGACTTTCTTTTTCTATGAAGCCTTGCTTCTAAGACAATTTTATTGTTGCAGACTCAAAAATTCTACTTTGTATGCAAGAGCTGAATGACTCTTCTTTCTCTTTGTTTCCCGGCTTCATTGATTCTAATCCTCCCTTGGCAAATGAATGTCCCAGAAAGAATGAAGGGGGAGGGGAAGAAAGTCTCACTGACATTAAGAGAAAAAGAAAAGAACATTATAATGTGTTTAAAACCATTATCTTCCTAACATGTATGATCCGTGTTTCCTCCAGGAGATGAGGCACATCTGACATTCCCCGTTCACAGGAGGAGAGGGTTGGGATTCATGATCTTCTGTATCTAGATGGAAGACACCATGGCTTTTTGGTACTTACGATATGAACCAGTGGGAGCTGTAGTACAAGAATAAGTCACAGACTTCACCAATCACAATTTACTTACTTCATATGCTATGACGTCCAAGGTAGTGTTGAATAGAAGTGGTGACATTTGACATCCTTGTCTTGTTTGGTCTTAATTAACTTAGTTGTGGCGAGCAAATAAGTTTCTTCCTGACTAGCTTGTTTCATGTTATTTTTATTTTAGCTTTGTTAGGGTGGTTCCTGGGTTAGTGTTTACTTTTGGGAGCAAGTATAGCTTTAGCCTAAGGCATGATGCCCTGGTGTTCCCACTGAGTGCCCTAGGTGATCAGTAAGAACACTCTGCGTTAGCTAGTCATAGCTCAGTAGCTCCTAGATTAGGAATAGTTTATCTTGGAGCTCACAGGCATTCTTTACCTGTCCTGAGGATATTTCATCCTTTGTCAGTGTGGCTTAGTATTCAGCTACAGATTCAAAAGAAACCCCATGCCAATTTCTATAGTTCATTCTCTGTGTTTTTCTCTCCTTTGGGGCTCTGGCCCACAAATTCAAACCACATAAGCTCCTGAACTACTTTCTCTCTTCTACCATTGTAATCTGCTTCACTTAGCCCACCTGGCATTAGGATTCAGAAATTGCCTCTAGGCAGAAAGCCATATGATTGTTACGTTTCATCGAATTTAATCCCCTTTTCTCTGGGACCACAGTTTCATTTTGCCTCTTGTTCATTTTCTTAAAACAGTTGTTTGACATATTTTGTCCAGTTTTCTAGTTGATAAAGCAAAGGTGAGTTTGGTTCCAATTACTTCATTAAAGTAAATAACGCAAGTTCTTCCTATATCCTTGCAGATATGTTTTTCCTAGTTTGTCACAAGAAAGTAATATTGAAAATCCATAACTACTATAGATTTAGTTCTTTTATGTTTGGCTTTATTTTTTTTCTTTTAGTGCTTGAAACTCTATTACTAGGATTTACACTTTTAGGATTTATGTGTGCTTTTGTAAATTAGCCTTTTATTGTTGAAATGTCTCTCTTAATCTCTGATAACATTCTTGTTCTAAAGTCTATTTTGTTTCATATTAATATAAGCATTACACTTTTTTAAATGACTATCCTTCGCATGAAACAACAATTTCCACTTGTTAAGTTTTAAACTATCTGTGTGCTTATAATTAAAGTACATTTTTGAACACAATATTGTCTTGCTCTTTTTTTATTTAGTCTGGCCATCTCTGCATTTCAAGTGGAACATATCTATTTAATGCAATTGTTGATATTGTACTTAAATCTAAATCTATTAATCCAATCTGCTCTTTTACTTCTATTACTCTTTTTTTTCTGATGTGTTCTCACTTAATTGCATATATTTTAGTATTCCATTTTAATTTTTCTATTGAATTTTTAACAATAAACTTTGTTTTTATTTATTTAGTAGTTGCTTCAAGAATTAAAATATACATCTTTAATTTATCACATTTTACCTAGAAATAATATTGTAGCACTTCACATCAAAACCTTAAAGCAGTATAATTCATTTCATATACTCTCCCATAATTTAAATTGTAATTGTGATAATTTATATAAATATTTGTTAAAAATCTCAAACACAATGTTATAATATTTGCAATAAATATTCAGTTTCTTTTTGAAAACTTTTAAAAAGAAAAAAAATTTCTTTTACTTTCTACATGTATATGATTTATTGTGTCCTTCATTTATTTATGTCTATTTGAGTTTCCATTTGGTGTTATTTCCATTCAGTCTAAATAATTTTATTTTAAAGTAAATTTGTGTTGGATATTAATTCTCTCAGTTTCTGTTTACCTGAAAATGTCTTTATTGACATTCATTTCTGAAGGATATCTGAACTCTAGTTGATGCCATTTTCTTTTTTATACCTATTGTTCCATTTTCTTTTATCTATCAGTGTTTCTGATGAGATATCAGCTATATTCTTATTATTTTCAAGTTTGTGATATCTTTTTTTCTTATGAGTATCTTCAAGATTTTATGTCATTTAATTTTAGTAGTTTGCCTAGGACTTGACTAAACATGGGTTTAATTTTATTTACCTTAATGGGGTTTGTCTGAGTTTCTTGAATGTGCTACTTTTTTATGAAAGCAAGAAAAAAAATCAGCCATAATTATTTTAATCACTTGTCTATGTCCTGTTCTCTGAAATTTCATGCAGACACCAGCTTTCTGGAAACTGCCCCTTGATCAATGAATTCACTTTGTCTGATATTGAATTTTGGCCAACCTCTTTACCATGGATATTTCCTCTGAAATGGGTTTTCTAACTTATTTTCTCTCAATCAAATTGTAAACATTTACAGGGTCCACACACCTGCAGGAAGCCTCCATTAGCATTTAATTTATTGGATTGTTATGAAGATTAAGTTAATATACTTAAAGGGTTTATCATAATTACAAATACTAAGCACACAGTTAATATTAGCCTCCTTAGATTTAGGAAGATAGAGATTGTTATACACATTTTGTAGCTAAGGAAACTGAGTCTCAGCAAGGTTAAATGATGCATTCAGAGCCACACAATTAATAATTAAAGAGTTTGGAATCAACCTCAGACTTTACAAATTCCAAGTCCCTTATATTTTCTGCTATTGATTTTATTAATTGATTGATTGTAGAGATTCCTATTAGCACAATAATGTCAAAGTTCTTTACCTTTAATAGACAATCTGTACAAAGTCACATTTTCTAAATGATACAGCAAATGAAAGTGTATGATAGAGAGGCATAAACCAGTTCTCACCTTAGACCCTTAGTACTCAGAGTGTGGTCCCTCTCCAATAGCAATAGCCTATTAGAAATGTTACAGATCAACCATGTTATAAATACGGATTCTTGTGCTCTAGCCAAGACCCATTAAATCACCATCTTTAGCTAGCAAGATTTCCAGGTATTCATACACAAACTAAGCTTTGAGAAGCACAGCTTAATACTTCCAGATCCCTTCTCTATCCACATAGGGTCTCCACGTGAGTTCAGTTGCATTTGAATTTTTCTCCAAGATAATTTAGTGCCTCTGTATATTCTTCTATTGTTTTAACAATAGAATTCCTTTATTCTAGCAACTAATACTGTGTTTCAAGTTTTGGAACATTTTCCAGAAAAGGAAGGAGTTGGGTTCACTTATTTTTGGCTTTTTTTTATATTTAAACACATTTTAAACAATTACATTTTTAAGCATTTTTTTTCTCCAAATCCATATTCAGAGTATCCAAGACCACATACCTGATAAAGTGCAGCCAAAATACAGGTCTAAATTGACGTGGGAGAAATTACCATGAGCTAAAGCTTATCAAATTAGTTTTATGCTATCTACATAAGGAACTGTTTGACATTGAAACTGGGACTCAGAACTGTTGGACATTGTGGGAGAATCCAAGATGATGGCATAGGTAAACACCTACACTGCTGCCTCACACAACAATTTCAAAACTACAACTAAAAAGACAGAACAGACATCATCCAGAACCACAGGAAAGCTGGCTGAGTGGAAATTCTACAAAAACTAGAAGGAAAGAGAGGGGCTCACGGAGACCTAGAGGAGTTGCAAAAAGCTGAGGTATGGAGATGCGCCCATGGAGAGAGTAGGTGCCAGAGTACCTGGCTGGCTTTCTCGGGCAGGAGGGGGATGAAAACTCCCAACTGCAATGAACCCCTTATCCTACGGTATTGAACCCCAGGTCCAGGCAAGACTCATATGGGGAGTGTTTGGACTGTGAAAAGGGAGAAGTGAATGAAAATTTAGGAGAGTCACAAAAGGGCAGAAGTCTGGTGACGCGCACAGCACTGCACACAGAAGACTGACTGCTGATTGTGCTAGTGGCTTCCATGAGTGGGCGGGAGACAGAGCCTCCCAACTGCGCCATTTCTAACTCCACTAAATCCCAATTTGGGGCAAAAGCCTGGGGACCCAGACTCATATGGTCCTGGAGCGCAAGGGAGCCAGAAAGGCAGCCATGTAGAGGCACTGCGCACGCACACAGGGACTGCTCCAGTGATTACCCAGAGTCATGTGAAACCCAGGGGCCGTGGAGGGCAAGGCTGACTGGAAGGCAAGGCATTCATTAAGCCTTGAGACTCCACCATCCCAAGCTCAATAGAGAGGTTTTTGCAGTTTTGCAAGTCTTGTATCATAAGGCTGAATCCAACACAGAAGTTCTCCGGGCATAGTGAAAATGCAGAGACAAAGAGATCACAAACAAAAGAAATGGAGAAAAACAAATGACTGGGTATAGAGTTCAAAAATATGCTTATAAGGTTTTTCAAAAATATCCTAGAAAAGATGGATAAATTTAGTGAGATCCAAGAGGAGATGAAAAAGGACCAACTCTAGATGAAAAAGGACCAACTAGAAATTAAACGTACACCGACTGAAATAAAAAATATTATACAGAGACCTAACATCAGACTAGAGGAAGGCAAGAATCAAGTCAAAGATTTGAAATATAAAGAATCAGAAAACACTCAACTGGAAAAGCAAAAAGAAAAAAGAATCCAAAAATGTGAAGATAATGTAAGGAGCCTCTGGGACAACTTCAAGCATACCAACATCAGAATTGTAGGGGTGCCAGAAGAAGAGAGAGAACAAGATACTGAAAACTTATTTGAAGAAATAATGACTGAAAACTTTCCCCTCCTGGTAAAAGAAATAGACTTACAAGTCCAGGAAGCACACAGAACCCCATATAAAAGGAATCCAAAGAGAACTACACCAAGACACATCATAATTAAAATCCCAAGAGCAAAAGGCAAAAAGAGAATATTAAAAGCAGCCAGAGAAAAACAGTTTATTACCTACAAGGGAGCACCCATACGACTCTCAGCTAATTTCTCAACAGAAACTATGCAGTTCAGAAGGGAGTGGCAAGAAATATTCAATGTGATGAATAGCAAGAACCTACAACCAAGAATACTCTACTCAGCAAAGCTATCATTCAGAATTGAAGGGCAGATAAAGAGCTTCACA
>JAAGEH010000079.1:5440839-5500794 GCA_011751065.1 Lasiurus cinereus | reverse complement strand
GACATTGAAATTGAGACTCAAACATTTTTTGTTCTTATAGGTTTATTTCTAGTCTGCAGAAGCAAGATTTTTTAAAGAAAAGAATTGAGAGGAAAAATAGATACAGAGGCAAAGGAGCATTGAACAGACTGTCAAACTACAGTGGGAAGGCAAGGGAGATTGCGGGGGGCAGGTGGGCTGTAAGAGATCAACTGAAGGACTTGTATGCATATATATAAGCATAATCAATGGATACAAGGCACTGGGCGGGGGGGGGGCAGGTGAGGGCATGTAATGGGGAGTAGGGGAGGTCAGGGGGAGGTCAATGGGGCAAACAAAAAGGAGACATATGTATTACTATTTGTAATACTTTAAACAATAAAATAAAAATAAAAACAGTTAATATTGTCAGCCTTCTCATTGTTCTAGTCCCATCTCAGCTCTTCCTAATGTATTAAAAATAGTTCCTCAGGGTGCTCTGATTCTCAGTGTCAAGGAGTGAGTGATAGTCACTTTCTACCTCCACCCAGAACCCAAGGGAAGTGGAGATATAATTCTGTTGGCCCCCTTCTATTAAAACGGGTGCCTCTCCTCCCGTGTCTCTCCTCCCGTGTACTGCAAAAAGAGTTTTGCTTACATCACTTTGATTTGGAAAATGGGCCTGGCTAAATAAAGACATGTTTATTGTCCTAGAAGTGCCCTTTGGAAAGGAAAGTTTTTCAGTGAAGGAGAAATGGATAGGAAGTCACATACACACACACACACACACACACACACACACACACACGCAGCACCAGGTTCACTCAAGATAGAGAATGATGTTTACTCAAGTGTCCTTCTTATTCTGAATGCACACCCTTTGGTCAGAGAGGGCTAGTATATTAGTATTCTCAAAGCTTTGAAGCTTGACCCAGTATACAAAATATGAAAAAAATAGTAAACTTCTTTTCTTCACTAGAAAATGTACTATGAGGTTCTAGAATAAATGGATTTATTTTACATCTCTGGGATGTGATACCACATGTTGGCTTATTGAACATTTATTTATTTATTTATTTACTTATTTATTTATTTATTTTTAAAATTTAGTAAATCTTTATTGTTCAGATTATTACAATTGTTCCTCTTTTTTCCCCTCATATCTCCGCTCCACCTGGCTCCCACCTCACCCTCTGCCCTTACCTCCCCACATTGTCCTCATCCATAGGTGTATTATTTTTGTCCAGTCTCTCCCTACAACTCCTCTCACCTCTTTTCCTCTGAGAATTATCAGTCCATTCCCGTTCTATGCCCCTAATTCTATTATATTCACCAGGTTATTCTGTTCATCAAAATTTCAATTCACTTGATTTTTAGATTCACTTGTTGATAGATATGTATTTGTTGTTTATAATTTTTACCTTTACCATTTTCTTCTTCCTCTTCTTAAAGAATACCTTTCAGGATTTCATATAATACTGGTTTGGTGCTGATGAACTCCTTTAGTTTTTTTCTTATTTGTGAAGCTCTTTATCTGACTTTCAATTCTGAATGATAGCTTTGCTGGGTAGAGTATTCTTGGTTGTAGGTTCTTGCTATTCATCACTTCGAATATTTCTTGCCACTCCCATCTGGCCTGCATTGTTTCTGCTGAAAAATCAGCTGACAATCATATGAGTCTCCCTTGTAGGTAATTAACTGTTTTTCTCTGGCTGCTTTTAATATTCTCTCTTTGTCTTGTGCTCTTGGTATTTTAATTATGATGTGTCTTGGTGTGGTCCTCTTTGGATTCCTTTTGTTTGGAGTTCTGTGTGCTTCCTAAACTTGTAAGTCTTATTTCTTTCACTGGGAGGGGGAAGTTTTCAGTCATTATTTCTGCAAATAGATTTTCAGTATCTTGCTCTCTCTCTTCTTCTGGCACCCCCATAATTCTGATGTTGGTATGCTTGAAGTTGTCCCAGAGGCTCCTTACACTATCTTCACATTTTTTTCTTTCTTTTTTCTTTTCCAGTGGAGTGTTTTTTGCTTCTTTGTATTTCAAATCTTTGACTTGATTCTTGCATTCCTCGAGTCTGCCATTAGGTTTCTGTATAATATATTTTATTTCAGTCAGTGTATGTTTAATTTCTAGTTGGTCCTTTTTCATCTCCTCTTGGGTCTTGCTAAATTTATCCATTTTTTCAAGGATATTCTTGAAAAACCTTATAACTGTAGTTTTGAACTCTATATCTAGTTGTTTGCTTTCCTCCATTTCTTTTGTTTGTGATCTGTTCCTTTGTCTCTGCATTTTCGCTGCTTCTCTGAGTTGATAGAGTAGCTTTATCGGCTAGTTGTGCTATATGGCCCAGTAGCTCTGCCTCCCAGTTACCTGAGGTAGACTCTCTTGGTGCACCCCTTTGTGGACTGTGTGTACAGCCTTGTTGTAGTTAAGTCTTGATTGTTGTTGGTATCACTAGAGGGAATTGACCTCCAGGCCAATTGGCTGTGAGAATCAACTGTGTCTACACCAGGAGAACTTCTATGCCAGAGCCAGCCTTATGATACAAGACTTGCAAAATTGCAAAAGCCTCTTTGTTCAGTTTGGATGTGGCGGAGTCTCAGGCTGAACAGAGACAGCCTTGGCTTCCTGTCAGTCCTGCCCTTCATGGTCCCTGGGTCTCAGTGTCCCTTGATAATTGCTGCACTCGTACTCATGCACCTCCAGACCTCTACCTTTCGCGGCTCCCCTGAGTTTCCGTGTGCTCTGAAAACCCATATGAGTCTGGGTTCCCAGGGTCCCACCCAAGACTGGGGGTCAGTGCACTCAAAAGTGGAGTTCAGTGCAGTAGGTGGTTCCTTCTTCCTCCCGCTAGAGAAAGCCTGAGGCACAATCAGCAGTCACTTCTCTCTGTGTGCACTGGTGCATGCTCCTCCAAATCTCTGCTTTTCACAGCTCTCCCAAGTTTCTGTGCACTCCTCGCTTTTTCCAACAGTCCAGACTCCTGCCCACTCCCCCACCCGTATGAGTCTCACCTGGAACTAGGGTTCAGTGTAGTTGGGAGTTACCATCTCCCTTCCTCTAGAGCAGTGGTTCTCAACCTTCCAAAGGCCATGACCCTTGCATACAGTTCCTCACATTGTGGTGACCCCCAACCATGAAATTATTTTCATTGCTACTTTATAATTGTAATTTTGCTACTGTTAGGAATCGTGATGTAAATATCTGTGTTTTCCGAGGGTCTTAGGTGACCCAACTCAGAGACCCAACTCTGCCTAATTAAAAAGTCCATGATATTATGCATGCTACACCCTGTTTTAGTGATGGCCCAACCCACCTATGAGTATTGAAAAGAAAAATTGAATTTAAAAATATAAACTGCTTTTTATCTGAAATACCAAATATGCACATAGGCTCCTTTCAGCATTAAAATAATACCCGATCTTCATTTAAATAGGCTGGCACTATCACATGAATCATCATGCAACATACTTTAAGATTTCCATTATAAAAGAGCAGCCTTCACCAAATTCTCCACTGGCATAGATACCTTTTAAAATGTCAAATCTCTAAGGGAAGAAAATAGATCTATCTCTATATTTCTCTCCTATTACGACAAAATCCAATTATGGCAGCAATAACTGCTCATCTGCTTACTATCAAGATCAGCCGGTATTGGACTTTCAAGATGACAGATGATTCACCTGTCCCCACATCACTCTTACAACAGGACCTGTCTTTCTGGCTAACTTTGAAGCAAACTTTGAATCCTGGAGATAATTTTAACCAAAACTAACTTACATTTTTTATGCGACAGACTGCACACAACTAATTTACCTGATACAATGATCTGAATGTATCCTTTTTTCCTAAGCTGGTGGTAATTTTTTAATTTTTATTTAAAGACTGCTAGGAAAAAAGAATTAATCCTATGTTCTTGATAGGATCTCTCTTCTCTCTGGGATTGTTGTCATTAATTAAACCCAAAACTTTCACAGGAAAGGAAAACATACCTAGCTGGCCTTAGGGGCTAGCTTTGGAATCACAGTGATGCTGATACTCAAATAGTTTCCATTACAAAAAGAATCCTGGCTTATTTTCTTAAATACTGGCTTATTAAAGAGCAGTTAGAAAATACAAATTGTCAAAAGAAATAATCAATGGTGTAGAGGTGGAGTGGGAATGGGGGATTAATCACCTATCACCAAAACACATTCACAGTCTGATATACCCAGTCAACATGTTTAGGAATTTTTAATATAACCATCTCTCTAAGTTGTGTATATTTTTATTTAACTCAAACTTATATCATGAAAATGTTTGTTACATATTCTTTAAAACATAACTTTGAAAGTATTTGCAATGTTTAATTGATACAAAGACATGGTTTACGCAATAATTAGTCTATAGTCGGACACTTTGATGACTGCCAAATTTTTGGTATTATAAATAATGATGTGAATTTTCTATATTTAGGATTATTTTCCTGAATTTAAATCTTTAAAATAGAATTACTAAACCAAAGGCAAAAACAAGTGTAAGCTTCTTGATAAATATTGCCAAGCTGACAACTCTATGTGTACATACTTAAAACAACTTTTAGCAAAATTTTGAAGTTGCCAGTATGTCTAATGTTTCTTTCAAACCTCTTATCCTCTACCTGTCTCTTCCTCTATTGTTTCATCTCTCTTCATTTCTCACCTTGACTCAGTCCATTTTCTTGTCCCCAGTTGCCCACTGATTTCAGACCAATCTTTGGTTCCTCCTCCATCCCCACTTCCCTATGTCATCTCTCACCTGATTCTATTACCAGTCTTGGAACTTCTTCCTTTGAAAACTTGCTCTCCCTAGATATGTGTCATTATATGACATCAGGTATTACCAGATCTTTACATTTTAACAAAAAAATTTTAAAAATATATATTTTATTGATTTTTCACAGAGAGGAAGGGAGATGGATAGAGAGTTAGAAACATCAATGAGAGAGAGACATCGATCAGCTGCCTCCTGCACACCCCCCACTGGAGATGTGCCCACAACCAAGGTACGTGCCCCTGACCGGAATCGAACTCGGGACCCTTCAGTCTGCAGGCCATCCATTGAGCCAAACCGGTTTCGGCAACAAAAATTTTTTATGTATTAATACAAAGTAATACATATGGGATTAGATATGTACATTTGCATATCCCATGGACACAGACAATAATGCAGTGGAGGCCTAGGGAGGGAACAGGAGTGGTATAGATGGGGCTAATGAGGGAGGAAGAAAGGAGTACATCTGTAATACTTTCAACAATAAAGATAAATTTTTAAAAAGAAATATGGAAGTTGTATACTTTGTGGTAAAAACTGTGGAAAAGAATTTAGGACAAGGATCTCTCTGATGTGTATCATTTTTATTCAACTACATAGAAAGTTGACCAAGCTGCCTATTGGTTATGAGACAACCTTCTTTTCAAAAGTCAGTTTTGATGTATATTGTCATTTTTTCTTATGGTTGCTCTTCTATGAGTGTATATCAGTAGCATTTAAGCAAATGGAAATTCTGATTTTCCAAGTGGGAGACTGGGAGATATATTATCGAATATTATGAGTCCTTTTTTCCTTTGTAATCCGTCAAGAATAGTCAATGATTGATGTGGCTGTAAATTTATCTGAACCAGTTTTGATTCATTATGTACTACTGATGGACATCTAAGCTTGTTCAAATGTCAGGGAACCAGTTGGTGGCTATTAGTATTTTCCTAGCAACGACTCATTTCTTGTTTTCCTTAACCAGGAGAAGAAAATAAGAACAGGAAAATATTGAGCCAACCTTTGAAATGTGTTATTATGCAGCAAAAATCACTTCCAGTACAGGAAGGAGAACAAATTTCACACTAAAATATTAGGGTAAATTTCAGACAATAACATTTGTCAGTTGGACTGTGATTAGAAATGATTTCCCTGTCTATTCCCTAACATTTTAGATCAGTTTACAGACTAAAATGTTAACTAATGATATGGAAGCACATATTCAATTGTAAACCATGTCATTAAAGATGGAACATGGTGTGCTTATATGATCTAGTTGCTAAGTACCCACTCTTTATGATTCAGGGGCCCACTAAAGCAGAGGCACTAGCTGCACTTTGATATAGCAGATTGGGGAAACAGCAATACTGACCTGTTGAAAAAGGATGAGGAGAAAATGGTCCCAAGATTTTAAGGAGGCTCCAACAAATGAGGCGAGGAAAACCTCTTCCACATTAAAAGATTATGAGGTGACAGCCCATCTGGAGCCATCTGGAACATGTCTTGATATGCCAAAGGGTATTTCAGGCATAAAATGTTCATGTCCTCCTCATGCTTTGAGATTAAATTTTTCCCTTCTTAAGTCTCACCCAACATTTAAGTCGAACAAAAAATGAGCAGATTGTTTAACCTGCCAAAATTTTTCCTATGCAAAATCCACACATGTAGCTATCTATAGTAACCAGGTCTGTAACCCCAAACTGATTCACAAGCTTTCTAGGAATCAGTTTCTTCCTCTTGTAAAGTAGGATCCCTTGTGAGTGAAGATTAAACAAGGCAGAATATCAGAAGCCCTTCTCCTAGTAGTTGGGTCATAATATGCAGACAATTATTATTAGTATTGCTATCATTACTTTTCTCAAAAAACTTGTGGGTTTCCTGTGTATGTCATGGGGATTCACTCCTGGAGAATGGTGGATACTTTTTGTAATTTGATAAATTAAGAGAAAAGAAAGATTTTTCCCCTAAAATGTCTTTATTTTATTTTTGTTCTACTCTACTCAAAACACTTTTAAAAAAGGACTTTTAAAAGGCAGTATGATATTAAAGAATTACCTATAATGCAAAAGTTCATAAGTTTAGAATGTGTTAGGTTTAGAATGGGTGATCATCAACTGGAACCAAATTTGTCATACAGATTCTAGTGACTTAGCCTAAAATTTGGATACTAATTACCTCCAACCATAATTTTGTTCATGTATTCTGACCTAGCATGTTATAAATAAGTTTGGTAGTTTTAGAAGATGTTTGAGTAATATAATAAATTCTTCATATGAAGTCAGCAGTTATTTCTTAATTGCCAAAGCTTTAATAAATCACTCAATCATTTAATCTACAATTTCTTATTTAGTTATATCCCAACAGGATATTACATGGCTTTATAGGAGTGTCTATACAAGTTTTCACCTACTATTCTAATTCTAAGAGCAAGTCAACTCGTAAATATGTCTCAGTCTCATGTTAAGCATCTTTTAAAAATCTCGCCAATACCTAATCATGTGTAATGCAATCTTGGATTTACCTCTTACCTCTCATTGCAAGAGTTTGAAATATTAAGCCTTATCTTACTAAACTGCAGGTGTCCGATATTGAGAGATTTTTACTGATGTGCCTAGATTTAAAAAGTGCAAGAATATTTTGATGTATGCTCTAATTCATTTACATTCCTGAGATGGAGGTGATGTCTATATTTTCTACCTTATCTCATTAGCACTTTGTTTTGATTATTGAAAGCAAGTCATTTCTCTCTTTGTTTGTGTTTCTATCCACATGGGAATCAAGAGCCTTACAGGGTTCACAGTAAAGGCATTTAATCTTGGTGCTTGCAGACTCACAGAAGTCATTTTGAGGAAATTATTAAGATTCCTTTCCTTGAATTTTCTCACTTTCCCTTTTGCTTTTAAATGCCTACCCATCTTAAATTTTTCACAAAATTGCTCATGACATTTTTACATTCCTCATGGACTGGAGAGAGTAGAAAATCCTTACTCTATAAATTTATTTTACTACCATATAACCACTGCTAAACTCATAAATAAAAATACCCTAGATCCAGCACTGGCTTTTAAAACTGAATTTCTACCACACAACGCTTTTAGACTTTCAGAGTATTGGATTAAAAAAAAGATTTGGCTGCTTACCCACTGAAACATTACAGTCCTAAGTTAATTGTTTTTGTAGCAAGGATATTGCATAGGAGTTTTAGAATTGCTTCATTGATTTTAGCCAACAGGAATTTTCTACAAAGAACTCAAATGCCTAGAAACTAGAGATCTGAGTCAGGGTGGGAAATTGCAATTTGACATTCTTGTAAAAAGAACAGATTTACAGATTTTCTGCTTGCATGAAAACACATTTGGAGAGAATCTGGTCTAAGCTATATAAAATGCAATTCCATGTGGCCTAAAGAACACAGCCACCACAGTTTATTTAATTCATTAATCTTATGTAGATGTAAATTGCAGACTTGAGTTGCTTAAAATAGATTTTACTTAGTTGTTCAACAAATATTACTACATATTTATGCAACTATGTTAGTAATATATCAATTACTATAAACTGTAAGTCCAAGAGCATAACTTTTAGGATAATAAATTTACCGAAATAAATATATTAAAAAATTAAATAAATAAATAAATAAATACATAAATAAAATAATTATTTTGTGGCTTTTGTTTTAAATTCTTTTTTTCTATATTTTTCTTTCATTTAATAAATCTTTATTGTTCAGGTTATTACATTTGTTCCTCTTTTTTTCCTCCCATAGTGCCCTTACACCCAGCTCCCACCCCACCCTCTGCCCTTACCTTTCCCCATTGTCCTCATCCATAGGTGTATGATTTTTGTCAAGTATCTCTTTGCACCTCCCTCCCCCTTTTCCTCCAGAGAACTGACAGTCCATTCCCTTTCTATGCCCCTGATTCTACTATATTCACCAGTTTATTCTATTCATCACATTTTTTTATTCACTTGATTTTTAGATTCACTTGTTGATAAATATGTATTTGTTGTTCATAATTTTTATCTTTACCTTCTTCTTCTTCTTCCTCTTCTTAAAGAATACCTTTCAACATTTCATATAATACTGGTTTGGTGTTGATGACCTCCTTTAGCCTTTTATTATCTGTGAAACTCTTTATTTGCCCTTCAATTCTGAATGATAGCTTTGCTGGGTAGAGTAATCTTGGTTGTAGGTTGTGGGAACCCCCTTTCACATCCCGTGTGGTTCAGGGTTCCCAGTTCAGGGTTCGGGTTCTGGAGGAGGCCGCACACAAATGAAAGGAGAGACTAGAAAAGCATTAATTTGGCGATATTGGGGGGCCAGGCAGGAGCCTTCCTCTAGTGGAAAGGACTACCACCTTCCTTTGGCCTTGCCATCCCTTTTATTCAGGTTTGGGATACAACCTTTGCCCTGAAACAAGCAATTCCAGTAACAAGTAGATTATTTTATCAATAAGGATTTACATGATTATTTGATGGGCAAGTTCATTGTCGCAATTAGATAGGGGGTGGCTGGCTTTGACCTTTCAGAGCTTCAAGGTTGACCAGCATTCCGGGTTCCTTGTCCACTTCCTATTAGTGAGACAATTATTGGTTTCCAGCAGTAAGTTCTTGTTATTCATCACTTTGAATATTTCTTGCCATTCCCGTCTGGCCTGCATAGTTTCTGTTGAGAAATCAGCTGACAACTGTATGGGTGCTCCCTTGTAGGTAATGAATTGTTTTTCTCTTGCTGCTTTTAATATTCTCTCTTTGTCTTTTGCTCTTGGTATTTTAATTATTATGTGTCTTGGTGTGGTTCTCTTTGGATTCCTTTTGTTTGGAGTTCTGTGTGCTTCCTGGACTTGTAAGTTTATTTCTTTCACCAGGTGTGGGAAGTTTTCAGTCCTTATTTCTTCAAATAGATTTTCAGTATCTTGCTCTCTCTATTCTTCTGGCATCTCCATAATTCTGATGTTGGTACGCTTGAAGTTGTCCTAGAGGCTCCTTATACTATCTTCACATTTTTTGATTCTTTTTTCTTTTCCAGTGGAGTGTTTTTTGCTCCTTTGTATTTCAAATATTTGACTTGATTCTTGCATTCCTCTAGTCTGCTGTTAGATTTTTGTATAATGTTTTTATTTCATTCAGTGTATGTTTAATTTCTAGTTGGTCCTTTTTCATTTCTAGTTGGTCTTTTTTCATCTCCTCTTGAGTCTCATTAAATTTATCCATCTTTTCTAGGAAATTTTGAAAAAACGTATAACCGTGGTTTTGCACTCTATATCCAGTCATTTGTTTTCCTTCATTTCTTTTGTTTGTGATCTGTTCCTTGGTCTCTGCATTTTTGCTGCTTCCCTACATTGGTAAAGTAGCTTTGTGTGCTAGGTGTCCTATATGCCCTAGTAGCTCCGCCTCCCCAGTTACCTGAGGTGGAGTCTCTTGGTGCACCCCTTTGTGGACTGTGTGTACAGCCTTGTTGTAGTTAAGTCTTGATTGTTGTTGGTATCACTGAGGGGAATTGACCTCCAAGCCAATTGGTTGTGCAAATCAGCTGTGTCTACACTTGGAGAACTTCTGTGTTGCAGTCAGCCTTATGATACAAGACTTGCAAAATTGCAAAAGCCTCTCTGTTCAGCTTGGATGGGGCAGAGTCTCAGGGCTGAGTAGAGACAGCCTTGGCTTCCTGTCAACCCTGCCCTACAAGGCCCCTGGGTCTCAGTGTCCCTCAGTAATCGCTGCAGCCCTCTCTGTGCACATGCACACATGCCTCCAGACTTCTGCCTTTTGCAGCTTTCCTCAGTTTCTGTGTGCTCTGGGGAACTGTATGAGTCTGGGTCCCCAGGGTCTCACCCAAAACTGGGGTTCAGTGCAGTCAGAAGTGGATTTCAGTTCAGTTGGGAAGTTCTGTCTCCCTGCCGGTAGAGAAAGCCTGAGGCACAATCAGTAGTCAGCCCTCTGTGTATGCACTCGCATTCATGTGCCTCCAGATCTCTGCCTTTTGGTGGCTCCCCTAAGTTTCTGTTCATTCCTCCCTTTTCACGGCAGTTCAGACTCCCCCCATATAAGTCTCACCCTTGAACTGGGGTTCAGTGCCGTCAAGAGTTTCTGTCTCCCTCCCGCTAAAGAAACCAGCCATGCACTACACCACCCGTCCTCTCCATGGGCATGTCTCTGTACTTCAGCTTTTTGCAGCTCCTCTGAGTCTCAGTGGCCCCCTCTCTTTCCTTCTAGTTGTAGAATTTCCACTCAGCCAGCTTTTCTGTGGTTCTGGATGATGTCTGTTCTGTCTTTTAGTTGTAGTTTTGAAATTGTTGTCACCATCTTGGTTTTCCAGTTTTAAATTCTTAAGCATCTAAAGTTAACTGGCCTCAGAGCCAAAAGTAGAAAACAAAATACATTAACATCAAAGGACTTGCCCATCAAAATGATTTATAGTTATCTTTTTGCATCTGTAATAATAAAGACCACTAATCCCCTAATTGGATACTTTGGTAATTTAACTGGATTTTTGAACCACAAAGCGAGCAAGTTACATAGTGTCCAAATGAATAAAGGCCACTAACAATGAATTATTTTTTCAAAGCATTTTTACTGCACACTTGTTATGTACAAGAGCCCACACTAGGTTCTAGGAAAGTATAGTGATTAATAAGATTAAGGAAACTATAATCAAAGTCTCCACAAATAACTGTAATGAACTGCTTAGCATGGCCCTGATATACATACCTTATGAGATGGACCGAAGTAAAGGACTGAAACAATGGGGGTAGCAAGTTTGCTGGAGTCTGAGAAAAGAAGGTATAGCCAGATGAAAAGGTCAATTTTAGACTTCAACCCATTTGGTGTTAAAGACTACTGCCCAGCGTTGAATTAAGTATAAGAATATTTCACTCTGACAAGAGCACAGTAAGACTAATATATTCTAAGTAGTGGTGGAAATTTAAATCCATTAAAAATATATTTTAAAATATTTCTGGAAAGCAATTTAGCACCATAGGATGGGATTCTTGACAGAGTTCATATTCTTGGACTCAGTAATGCCTCTTCAAGAGTTATATCCTCATGATATAAGTTGAAATGATAAAAAATTTATGTATAAAACTATTTTATACCATTATAGTATTATTTATAACATGAGAAAATTAAAAACAACATAAATATTGAACAGTTAAAGAAAGATTAAGTAAATTATGGCACGTGTGTATATTGAAGTATGATGTAATTACTAGATAGCATATACTTAAAATCAACAAAATAAAAAGTGCTCAAGATATAACATTAAATTAAAAATATATAATCATATGTTCAGTGTGATCTTGATTTTGTAAACTATATGCTGAAAAATATATAAATTTTAAAGGTTGTTTTCTTAGACTGAGTTCCTAGAAACTATCTGCACAAAGTTTATTGGGATGTGTTCTCAAATATACCTGCATGGAAATGAGGAATACAGGATTGGGTAGAGTGAGAAGCTGACATGAGACATGATTGCATTGTGGGCTTCTGTCATCCCATATAGTGTTTTAGGACTTCAGAGTCATTCTGAAGTCAGACAGTGGAGCCAGAATTTTATACAACTGGTCAATCAGTCATTGGTTTGGGCCCACAAAGTGATGTAACCTTGCCAAAGCAGTTTCTGGCAGCTGAATACAATTTCCAATGAGAAGCAAACCAGAAGCTGTCAGCCCCAGAAGTAGACATCTGAGTAGATTACCACAGTATCTATCACAGGTGGTCATTTCTAAGAGTGAGAGAGATACCAATGATTTCTATTTCCCCCATTCTACTTTAAGGATGTACTTCAATACACACTTATTTTTAGTATAATTTAGTTGTACACTCAGAAAATGATCATTGAATCTTAATTAAAAATATGAAAGTATTAGACCTTTGCATTTGGAGCTTTTATTTAAATCTCCTTAGTTCTATAAAACACTGGAATAAAAGAGAATCAGAGCTTGGATTAGTTATCTTTACCAGGTGGCATTTGCATAAAGATATAAATTGCTTTCTTTTTCATAAATAAGACAAGAATGACATATATGAAATATAAAAATGAAATTACATGTAGTAACAGTGACTGTGTTGAAGAGTATGGGAAGGCAATGATGGGAATAGGTAAGGTGAGCCCAATGTGAGAGAGTATGTCAGAATCTCCAGACTAGATGACAGTGCAATATATTGGTCCTCCCAGAAGACTGCCACCAACACCACTTTTGAGTAATTCTAAAAAGTAGCAACAATTGGAGATGAAAAAAATGGCATATCTAAAAAGTATCCTTGATTCTCACATTGATTTTTTTTCTCAACATTCCTAAGGACAAATGTTCTATGTTTGGACAGGAGTCTATTCATCTAATCTATGAAGGGAAGAAAACTAATATTGGTTTGATTCCCTCCCATTCCATAGGCTTGTGAACATCTTGTAGCATCAGGGGCTAAACACTGAAGGTAAACAGTTGGTCTACCTTGTGGTGGGAGACAATCCCCCTAACTTCATGTGATTCTATCTTTTTTCTTAATGGAACTGAATACTGTCTGATCAGTTTTCTTTTTCTAAAAAAAAAATCATAAACTGCAGTTATTAGTATTAACCAAGCCTTTCTTGATATGCAATTTTACTTGTTATTTAGATGGCGTTTTAAGCTTGTTCTTCTTTGGAAAAATGTTATACTGTATTGTGACACATGGAATAAACTTTTCCAAAATGTCAAACACTGAAAGAGGAGAAATTTTAATGTTCTCAAGGTCTCCTTTTATGTTGAATAGTAACCAAAAACAAAATAACCTGATAGTCCTGATTGTTACCACAAAGCCATATAAACAAGTTAGGGGAATCAGAAAACTGAAAATTCAGAGTCTTAAGTATAAATCTCATTTGTGAAGATTTGGCACTAGATACAGCAGGATACTATTTTCTTATTGGATTTCTGACATCATTTGCCCATGATATTTTAGACATTTTTGCATGCTCAAACAACTTAATGCAGCCTGGGGACGAAACACTTTCCAAAAAATAATTTCAGTGGAAGGACAATCTAATTCTGGGCAAACCTAAATGTCACAGTCTGGAATTACAAGCCTCTAAAATGTATAATAAAAAATTCAGTCACTATTGGTTGTTAGCTATTCTTTCAGTTAAAGGCCTTAAAAATGGAATTTTACATGAGGTTGACTCAATTAATTTAGGAGTTAATAAACATAATCTGAAAAATATAGAAATGCCCAGTAGGTGACAAATCTAAAGAGTAAATGTTGGTGAATGAAAGATGTTGATCTCGTAGTAAGGAATGTTAGATAAAGTGTTTATAAATTAGATCATTAAAGTTGTTCTGTTGTGATACTAGCTCTAGGAAAGCATTTTTAATTTTTAATTCAAATTATATTATAGTGAGGTCAACTGCTTCAGCTTTCTGGAGAACAACTTGCATTTGGATGATGTTTTATAGATTCCATGTGGCTTTTTGGGAAGAGAGAGAACAGGAAACAGAGAGTGTACTGGCCAATTGCTTGGGTCACAATCCCTGGGTTTGAGGGGCAATAAGACTGGCTTATCACAGAACCCTACGCTTTCTTAAAACACAACAAGACTATATGTCATAGCCTCTCTTGCAGTTAAGTGTGGTCATTACAGAAGTCTAGCAATGAAACATGACCATGAATGCTGTGCTCCTTGGCCTTGCCCATGAAACTTGATTTATTCTTCATTTTTTTAAAAATATATTTTGTTGATTTTTTTACAGAGAGGAAGGGAGAGAGATAGAAAGTCAGAAACATCGATGAGAGAGAGAGACATCGATCAGCCGCCTCCTGCACGCCCCACAGTGGAGATGGTACATGCCCTTGACCAGAATCGAACCTGGGACCTTTCAGCCCGCAAGCCGACGTTCTATCCACTGAGCCAAATGGGTCTCAGCTATTCTTCATGTTTTTTTCTTTTCTTCCTTTTTGAGGCAGAGAAGCATGGACTTTAGAAGCTACAATGCAAATGGTAGAACCACAACACAGAAAGAACCTGAACCTTTTGGATCACTGCTTGGAGGAGGGCTTCCCACCAATCAGGAATAGCCATTTTGGATTTTACATGAGAAATAATATTCTATTATTTTAAGATACTAAGCTATACAGATTTATCCTTTGTAGAAGTTCACATGAAATGTCTAGTTTTTCTCTGACTTTGTTCAAATTACTTAACTTTACTATGCCTCAATTTTTTTCCTTCATAAAATAGGGATATTACTAATACCTCAAAGAGTTGTTGGGAAGATGGATATGCAGTATGTTATCAATGCCTGATATGCAGTAAACTCACAGCAATTGGTAGCTTATATTAATCAGACTGTTTGGGTGCCTAGTTTATGTTCAGCAAGGTGCTTAACATTTGACATATATTACCACACTTAACCTTAAAAATGGCACTGTAGTGCAAGCATTTTCATTCTCATTCGGTCTATAAGAATTGGTATGATAAAAATTATTGGACAATTTCTATATGCTCAGTACTATTCTCAGCACTTTATATATGTACTAATACCACAAGCAACCCAATGAGGTAGGTACTGGTATTATCTCCCCTTTACAGATAAAGAGATAGAAACACAGCTTACTTTACATTCCCAAACCCATAAGTTAGTAAGTGGCAGATCCAAGAATCAACTCAGGAATTCTGGCACCAGAGATCTCACTTTAAATCATTTTTAATATATTTTTATTTATTTCAGAAAGGAAGGGAGAGGGAGGAGAGAGAGATAGAAATATCAATGATGAAAGAAACATTCATTGGCTACTTCCTGCATGCCCCACACTGGAGATCAAGCCCGCAACTTGGGCATTTAACAGGAATCAAACCACAATCTCCTGGCTCATAAGTCGACAGTCAACCACTGAGCCATACTGGCCGGGCAAAGCCCTCACTTTTAAATACTGCTGGTCACTAAGGTACTGGAAGCATAGTAAAGTCAAGGGAAATATTTTATATTCTGTGTATGAGAACCCATGGCCTTAGAACACGAGGAATCAAATGACAAATGACTTCAATCACATCCATTCCATTCTAAACCAACAGATTTAAAATAAATTTAAATATTTTAAAGCAGAACTAGACCAATGCTATACAGTGCCAGTCCTGTGGTTTGGCTGGCATTGTGTTTAGCAAGTTGGTGGCATTATGCAATGGCTATGTAATGTGCCCAGCTCTAAATACCAATGTCACATAGAGTCTTGTTTTAATCTTAGAACATGTTCCAAATTCCCTAAAACTCTACTGACAAGGAAATGTAGATGGCATTTGCCAAGGCCTCCAGTTTCTGCGAATCTTTGTGATGGGTGTCACTTTTAACCCAGATGTTGGTACCAGACAGATCACTCCAGCAGCAGGACTCAAAACAGGTGCAATGAGACCAGGTTTCTGCCTTCTGTGTCTCTGTCAGTTGGTCCAAGATGAATCATCACTCAAAGCCTGTAAGACAGCCTGGTTCCTGAATTTCTGGAGGGATTCTAGAACATTAGTGATGCTTAATAATTCAAGTGCAGATGCTGCATGGACTGTAAGTGCCACTGACTAGCTGAATATAATTTTTCTCGTGAGGGATGTTATGATGTTGCAACAGTGGTGAATCTCTGCCTTACAGTTCTTGCATAAAAGGTCCATTTTACTGGTAAATGATTTTGCTTTCATAGAGGCAGAGAAGGTTTCCTTCTGTGGCAAATTCTGCATTTAAATTGCCCATTAAACATTACAGAATGACCGATGCATTGTCTAAAATATATGATTGAGTTTCATCATTTTGAGAGAGTTCATTATCTGCCTGCTGCTCAATTTCAGGGATAAAAATAGTATGAAGAGTAAGATGTGTTGAAATATAGCAGTATATTTCTTCGTTCTTAAGAACTCTATGCAAAATCATCCCATCAACTCTCCAAGTTATACACAGCAAAGATGTATTACTCTGTTATCGATTCGAGGTATGGTCAAGCTCTAAGTTAGATAGAGAATGGCCCTAGAAACTATATAGGATACATAAAACTGTATCTATTAAAGGATACATAAATATTAGGGGAGAGGTACGTAGATCCAAGATTGTATACATGTCTTTGTTTTATAAAATAAGGTCATGTACCAAATATTGATTATATTCCAAATATATTAATTGTGCTTTTCTGAATCTTTTTACTGTATATTAAAAAACCCAAAGTACATAAATATAGGATATTAATAGCTGTGATAGTTGCTTAGTATGCTACTGGGTATTCTCTTACGGTACTCAGCAAAAACCTGAGGATGAAATTTGCACTCTGGGGCCTGTGTAACTGTAGGCAAGTTACCTAGATTTTTCTGTGCCTCAGTTTACTCATTTACAAAACATAAAAATAATATTATATCCTACTTAATATTCTGTAACAATGAATCTAATCAATATATATGAGTTTAAAACAATACTTAGCCTAAAGTAAGTGCTCAATGAAGTTTGCAAAAGGAATAAATGTCAGTTAGCTTTTCATGGTTGAACACATATTACTCTTCTTCAAAAAAAAAAAACAACTTAAGACTTGTTTCTTTAAAAACTAATGTACTGATTAGAGAGGACACATAAGCTTCAAAAAGTGTGAAAGAGGTCTTAGGAGGTAAAAATCATTTACCTTCTTTAAAAGATAAGGGAAATCTGAAGGGAAATAAGAACTAAGATGGCAGAGATGCCAATATCTTCTATTTCTCACTTATCACTGTCTTAGAAGTGTTTTACTGAAGAAGAAACAATCTAGGTACCATCCCAAAATTCTAACAATGAAAATTAATTTGAATAAGTTCCATTTTTAAATGTAGTTGACTCTCAGAGAGTCATTAAAATCTCTCAGGAACTTAGTTTACCTGCTTAGGTTTTTTGTTTGTTTGGTTTTTAACTAACCTAGTCTGAGAGCTAGTGTTGTCAAAAAATATGAACTACAAATTTATATAATGGGAAGCTGTAGGTGAATTAAACTTTGGGAGAAGATCTCAGTGTGGCACCCAGAAGTGTGACACTTATAAGCATGAAAAAACAACCATTAGCTGAGGTCACATTTCTATGGGTGACAAAGTACATTGAATTCATCTGGGTGATTCTTCTGATCTAGTCTAATTGTGGACATTTTCTACTGCTTTAGGTCACATTTCTGGTGTCTTGGCTGGAACAATTGTGCTAAATTCTCCATAAAAATATTCATCCTAGAGCAGGCTAGTTCAAGTGTGTTCAAGTGAGGGACACAGCAGTCCAAGAACAAGTGGAAGCCTGAAACCTATATTTGGTTTTAGACTGAGCACTGGAACAATGTTGCTTCCAGAACATTCCTTTGGTAAAAGTGAGTCACAGATCAGCCCAGGTTCAAGGATTGAAGGGATAGAATCCACCACTAGATGGAAGGAGCTGCAGAGTCACGTTGCAAAAGGTAAGGATAGAGAAAAGGGCAGACTTTGAGGTCATTTTGGAAATCTACAGGCAGCCAATGTCATTTCTATATGATGGGAAAGAGTGCTGAAGATAAAAAAAAATAGGATCCCTCAAATAGGCGAGCATCAAAACCCATGTTGCAAATTGGCTAAGACCACCATAGCCTTAAAGTATCCTTTCTATTTTTCTGTCTCCTAGTTGAATTCTAATGTCTAATATGAAGCAAGATTTTGTGTAAGTGGAATTATTGGTCATACCACAACAAGCATGAATATGTGGTTCATTCTGATTCAATCCATGTGACTAGAGTCAAAAAATCCTTTATTTTGCTGTTGCTATGAAGGAAAAATTAATAATTCTTTAAAAATATGGATAACAGATATTGTGCATACTGTTGTTGCTTCTCTTTGGTCAACTGTGAGAGACAACTTTTCATCAACTTTTTTTCACATCAGAGAGGGTTTAGAGGAGAGCAGCAACAGTAATTTTACATATTAATCTATTAATACAGTATAATCTATTAATACAGTATAGTGAGGCACAGTATAGAAGTCTCACTTTTTGGGAAACATAATTGTATTATAAATCTTACTAAGGTTCAATGTTAGAATTTCAGCATTTTAGCAACTACATCTATAAATCTAGAAATGATATAGTCAGATTCTTTGAAAGAGGTCTCATAAACATACAAAGTTAAGATGTTGGTAATGCCTTTAACTGAGTCACATGAACACCTAATGAAAACAAAAATAAATCTTCAAGACAAACACAGACAGAAAAGATAACCTTCAAAGGTTTAGAAAAATGTCAAGTGCCTCATAATTAACTTGTATTGGAAATATAAAAAGCTAGAGATAGTACAGAAAAATAGTAAGAGAAATCAGCACTTGTTAAAGTCATTTGAGATAATAATCTTGATCTCAAAGTTGCCTGTGGGTCTCTCTGGCATAATAAATGTAGATTTGATTCTCTTTGTCTCTTAAAATCAAAATATAGGGAGAAAGAATTAGGAAAACTTTAGAAGTTTATCAAAGATGACATGAAAATACAAGATGAAAACTACTTAGATAACTTAAAGTCATAAAATGTGAGAGCTAAAAAGACCAGATTATCTAATCCCTCATTTTAAAGTTAAAGAACTGAATATTCAGAGAAATTAATTGCCCAAGTCTGCACAACTAACAGATGGCTCATCTGTTCACCAATACTGATTTTACCCTACTTGCCTCAGGGCCTGATCACAGTTGTGAAGTAAGTTCCTAGTCATATTCATCAGCTTCTATAATATTATGTTAACATATGTGAGATACTTTTAATAGATTTATTAATATTTTAAAAGATCGGAAGATTATGAACTCATAACTAGGGTAAAATGTGTGGTTTCAGTCTCAATTCACCTCATTACTGACTTTTTTCATATGAGGTTTGGCTAAGTTAAGTTAACAGAAAATGTAGGAAAAGCTTCAGCTTCTCTAATCATATTCAGGTTCATTTCTCACTTGAGGTTCCACTCTGCTTCAAACCAGATAAATGAGCTACGAATTCAGGCAATCACATGAGTGAAGCAACTTTGAACTTCATTTCTTTACAGCATAAGTGGGCACTCTATAATGTTTTATGGGAAGTATCTGAGTTATTGTTTCTTTGCAGACAAAGCCTTGCCCATTAGATAGAAAGGATAAAGTAGACCTACCCACAGTATCAGGCATCTCAAGCCTTGACAGCTCTCACGGAGTAAGAACTTTATACCCAGGCTCCAGGAATCACAGGTGTTTTCTGTAGTAGACAAGTGATGCAAATGGAGGACAATAGGAAATGGGGAGAAACAGAGGATTAGAAAGTAAGAAGGAAGTGAAATAAACAGCAAGCACCGTTTGACAAGCACTTTGGTATTGGGAAGGGAGTTAAAAATTAACAGTGGGAGAAATCGAGGTGTTTGTACAGTTGAAAGAGATGAGAGGATTCTAGAATGAAAAACAATGTGAAAAAGCAGGCAATATCTTAGTATTGTTATGGATTACATACTAGTCCCCTTTGTCTTTATTTTTAAAAAAGTAAATATGTAGCCTGGCTAGTATAGTTTAGTGGTTGAGTGTCAATCCATAAACCAAGAGGTCACAGGTTTGATTCCTGGTCAGGGCATGCCCATGCTGGGGGCTTGATTCAGTAGGGAGTATGCAGGAGGTAACTGAACAACATTTCTCTCTCATCATTTCTACCTATCCTTCTCCATTCTTCTTTCTCTAAAATCAATAAAAACATTTTTAAAGTACATACATTTATAAAAATATATTTATATGAAGGGTAGGGCAAAAGTAGGTTTACAGTTGTTTGTATGGGAATAATACATAATTAATAAGTGATACTGTAAGAATAACTCAATTTCCAGTACTCACAACTGTGAACCTCATTTTGCCCCTCCCCCCATGTATGTTGTTACTTTTATTATTATTACTTGTGTGATGGTAGCTCTTTGCATGTAAAGCCTTTCAGAGACAGGCTTCATGGGGCCCCATGGGTGACATCATCCTGTTGCTTTCCCAGTCTTCCACTCACATTTCTAGAACTGCATTTCTTTTGCACAACCTCCTGTTGTTAGAAATGGCCATTCACTCTGCCTCTGGTCCCACCCTTAACTCTGTAGCTGCATACACTTCTCTGTTGATGTAAAGAGATGAGAAGGGATTGCTTGATAGTACAGCTTAAAATAAGTACTATCACAGAGAAACATTAAAATATAAGGATTTGGGAGGAAATACATCTGTGGGTGACAAAGGAAGTGAGAAGACTATGAAGTGTTGCTACAATTCAAATGCTGATTCTAAATCGGTTTAAACTTAAAAACTTCTATTTTTTTCCCTGAGTAATCATAAGGCTCATATTCTGAATGTGTTAGCTTAGACATTCTGCTTAAAATACACTTTAACTAATTCTGAATTATTCAGCGTTAATCAGGTGTTGCCTCAAGTTATCTTCTTTGTGTTCCATGTCTTCTGAGTTCAAATACTTCTGAGTAAAATAATCCCTAAATGAAACATGAACTTGGCTCTATCAGCCATTTGCCAAACATAAAGGGTGTTAGACATGCGAGACTGGCTGTTGAAGGGCAGCTGGGAAAGAAAAGGAAGCCATTTCTCTAAAGATGGATGAGATCCATCTCTGGATGGAATTCTGTTTTAGATGGTCTGGGAGCTACAGTGTTTAGAGGCAGCAGTGTTAATGGGCTGCGGGCCTAATAGTGTATTTCTGGGCAGCATGGAGCACTGTGAGTTTTCTAGTAGAATAACAGTACTATTTTAGTATAATGTTCTGGTAAAAACATGCTGGGGAAACCAAGATGTTTATTATTAGTGAAGGGAATTCCCAGTGGAGAAACAGCTTGATGCAGTGAAAATAGTATGATTTCGTTATGAGTGTCTCTGTCCAATTCTGATTGTACTTCTCACCAGCAATGTGGCTTGAACAGGTTGAATAATTGAAGTTCAGTTTTATGTCCTATGTCACACATAGTGAATACCTAAGCAGAAACAACTGTTAATATTGCTTTAAAATAGGTCTTCAGTACATAGAGCAACGGTTTGAAGTCATCTGGTTCTCCCATATGGATTGAAATGTAATGCATGACACAGTTCACCTCCGTGGAAGGGGGCATAATTTCTTGCCCCCAAATAGGAATGTCATGTCCAACTTCTGACACAAATAATCCTGTACTATAAAGAATTGAGAGGCAACACTGGTGCTCAAAATCACCATCTGAATATGAAGGAGTTCTGGGAAGGAGGAATTGGCTTCAGAGTCCAGAACTGGAGAGAGATTAAGCTCAAACCCCTATGCTCCATCCCTGCAGAGATGCAAATAGCTGTGAAGTACTGTCAGTAATATTGTAATAACCATGTATAGTGCCAGGTGGGTAATAGAATCAATGGGGGATCATTTTGTAAGTTATATAAATGTCTAACCAGCGTGTCATACATCTGAAACTAATATAATATTGAATATCAACTGTAATAACAAAATCAAAAAAAGGGAAACAAAACTACAAAGAAAAATAGCAGTGAGCTGGGTTAGGAGCAGCCAGTAGAGGCAACCATGAACCTTGATGTCAATTTTATACAAAGTACCTGTACTTTTATCAGCTTCCAGAGTTGATAGTATCAAAACCAAATACATAAAATCTGTATGTTTACGTCAGTATATTTCTTCCAGGTTTCTACTCATAAAGTCTTCAAAGGTCAGATTTTACTTAACTCATTTTCCAATTTTGGTTACCCAATTTATTCAGTGGAATATTGAAAAATATAAACCGAGTTCTATGGGCCAAAATAATTCTCTGTGCTGAGTGGTACCATTTCAAACCTGTTCCTTCTAAGGGACATTTTTTGTTACTCTATTTTTATATTTCTTGGTTGGACAATTTGTACTTGTCTTCTTAATCAAATTTAACTCATTTTATGATATTTTTAAAGAACAGTGTACTCTTTTCATCACTTACACCTTTCTTGAACTAACTTTTAAAATTATTTTAACAAAACAAAGGAGGTTCCCCTGTTCTCTGCATTCATAGATTTGCTTCTCCTGGGCATCCTTCATCCAGTTCTCTATTTCTTGTCTCCCTGCCTATCACCCTTTTATTCCTAAAGTTACTTTGGAAAAAGATCATCATCCTTTAATCAGTTATACAAACTGAAAGGCTCAAGTGTCTTTTACTCTACCCTGGCTTTCATCTTCCACATTTAATATGCTCCCAAAGTCTGTACCTTTTAAACAGCTTTATTGGGATGTAATTTATATGTTATAAAATTACCCCTTTAAAGTGTACAATTCAGTAGCTTTTAGTGTATTTGGGAAGTTGAACATCACCATGCTCTATCCAAAACACTTTTATTTCCCCAAAAGGAAATTCCATATCCATAAGCAGTTACTCCCTATACTTTTTCCCCCTACTGACTGGAAACCATTCATCTTTTTTATGACTCTATAAATAGAGTTGTCATGAAAGACCTCATGCACCAGAGGAAGGTTGAGAAAATATCTCAAGGAAGTAAGATTTTATGCCAAGTGGACATCCATGAGAAGAGTGGTCCAGGTAGAGAGGCCCTGTAGTGGGAGGGTGTCTGATATGTTGTAGTGACAGTCAGGGGACTTAATAGATGTTAAATGATAAGAGTTCATTCATTTCATGATAAAACTGAGAATGACACAAATTTGCTGATGAGTTTTCAGGGAAGGCAGTCTTAGGACCTTCTCGGAATGTGAACTTGGGAAGTGGTAGGAGAACGAGCCTACTCTTGTTACTGTTTAATGAACACCAACAGAGGATGGGCTGGATCTTACTCTATGAGATGCTGAGAGCCCAGTCATTTGCCTGACATTTGTTATTTTTGTCACTCCCTGTAGAAGGAAGATATAAAAAGCTCAAAACAAA
Source organism: Lasiurus cinereus (assembly GCA_011751065.1). Taxonomy (NCBI): domain Eukaryota; kingdom Metazoa; phylum Chordata; class Mammalia; order Chiroptera; family Vespertilionidae; genus Lasiurus; species Lasiurus cinereus. The sequence goes on along the minus strand of JAAGEH010000079.1, from coordinate 5,477,231 downwards.
CCAAAAGGGGTTTGCTTGCTTAATTCAGAGACAGCAGGGAGACAAGAAATTGGAAAAGGTTTCTATGTCTCACAGCAGTAGTGGGTGGTGGTGGGACATCGTGGAGAAGTGGGTGGTGGCAGTGAGGGAACAAGTTGTACTAAATTCCCATGGTGTAGGTAAAAACAAAGAGAGAGAGAGAGACAGAGAGAGAGAGAGAGAGAGAGAGAGAGAGAGAGAGAGAGAGAGAGAGAATTAGAGCTGGCCAAGGAAGTAGTATGAGCTTTAGGGTTTGACTGACAGCAGTTTTTCTCTGGCAGGTTTTTTGACTGCTTTCAAGGATGATCCAGTTTTTTGGTTATCATACTTGTCCTTCTGAAATAGAAGCTTTTTCCTGAAGCCAAGTTTTTAATAGTTGAAACATAGGTTGTTGGAATGTTTAAATTACAAATTTGGGCTTAAACAAAATATTCCAGTAAAAGGAAATTGTGCCCAAGAGAAGCCTAACAATTGCTTTTATCTTTGTTTTTAAAATGTGCTTTAAAAACAATACAGGCACTTAATTTCCAAAGTCAAATAATTACCTGTTTATGTCTATTATTCACAGTTAATTTCTCTTTTTAACACATTACATAAAATTTTCTAAGTGTTTTGTTCTCTTATGGCCACAATAAAGCTGTTAACGAGTAAATCCCAAATGCAAGGCTTGCAGATCTTACACATTTGATTTCCTTGCTCTTGAATATGTGGGATGGCTAGACCAGCTCTGCATTGGCTTCAGGTCATTTGAACTTGATTGAAAAGTATAGATTGGATTCATGTCTGCTCCACATGACTCTTTATTCTCTATGGTAACAGGGGGATATTCTTGTCACAAATTTAAAAATGCAGAATTGGCCTGGAACTGGCATTATCAGTTGTACTTACATTCCATTAGGTAAAATAAGTCACAAAATCCAAACCAAGATCATTGGCTGGGAAATTCAATCCCTACTACACTAGTGTATGGTACTGCAGAGTCACATGGATGTATATATAATTCTGATGCAGAGTAGGCATGAAGAATTTGAAACAATTCAGTCTTGAACACTTAGCTTCTTATGCTATATCAGTCATATTTTAAAACCTACTATTCTTAATTTCCTTTTGTTTCCATCTGCAGAAAGTTCGAGGAGAGCCAGTTATCCTGCTGATAGCCCCTAAATAGGTTGATGTGGGAGAGAGCAACATGACTATATTTGTCTATGACTAGGTTACCGCTTTTATTGTTCTTCTCATCACTATTTGATAAGAGATTTGTGTGTTTTTTTATTGTTGTTGTAAATTTACGTTACCAGTGGTTGGCCATCTCATACTAAAGTCACAAATGCTTAGTGTTTATTATAATTAGATAAATTCATGAATTATACATAAATAGCAGATTATTTAGGAAAGTTGGGACAATAGATGGAAGGAGATCTAAGCTCTTCCAAGACCAGGGCCCTGTAGTTATGTAAGACAAGCATAGGTCTGACTCACTGTGATAAAGTCTCTGTCTCATCCTCTTATTTTAAAAATAAGGAAGCCTACTTCCAAAGCATTGAGTTATTTGTCCAATGACATGGAATTGGAGTCAGAATTCAGTATCCTGTCACTGGATTTTCTGACTTTTGGGTGAGTGACAGATTGTAGTCATGAGGAGAAGATGGGAAAGCTTCATGAGAAATTCATGCACAAACCATGGAAACTGAGATAATCCCAATAAAACAATTTGATTTCTCACTGCCATGATTTAGTATTTAATTGGTATGTGTCAGTATAAGATAGAGTCTAGATTATCAAATTGTCTTAAGTCAAGGATATGTTTGTGAGTCTGACTCTTATGTTTCAGTGAATTATTTGGATAAGTGATTTCAGGTTTAAGTGTTAGATGATGAGAAAATGGGGGAAAAGGAAAGAAAAGACATGGTGTATTTTTTATATTAACCAGATCTTCACTGGACCAATAATAATATTTCTTTGTAACAAGGGCAACAATAGAAGCTCTCTTGGGGCTTTCAATCTCAGTGTTTTTCATTAGTATGTAAGGAGAGCTTTATAAGCTGCTTTTCTTTAATCCTAAAAGTATCCATAAAGATAATTAGAATTTATCTTCATCATCATTTTAAAAAACAGCATTTTCTAATCTAAAAACATTGGGTTTATAAATGACCTGTGATGCTATTGCTTTTAAACAACCACATTGTGGATTGAATAGATGTTTGTGGGCTGACTTGGATACAAAATCACCCTTTATGTTGGTGGTTTTCAATATCTTCTCTCACATGACTGATGATCCACAATTAATCCTGTCTCATTTATGAGGCTATGGAGAGATGGGGTAAGGAGATGAAATAGAACCATTTACTTACCATATATTCTTGATTGAAAATTTTTCCGTTGATATAGATTGAATCTTTGCCAACCATTGTTTTTTATCTTCAATTAAGCCTAAAAGATAACAAGGTGATTGAATAAAGAACTCATGATATAAATGGAAAAACTATTTCATGGACACACATGTGCTTTTGGTTGTGATTTGATATTAAATACTATATTTAATTCATGTTTTTCACTAGTTGAATATTACCATTTCCTATGAGAGACTTAAACATGTCAGCATTTCATGGTGTTTTACATAAAGCACTGTGTCTTCCTGGTGCTCTACCACCTGAATAAATTTGAGCATCTTTTCTGTATTTAATTTTCTATGAAATATTGTCTTCGTGTTTAAACAACTAACTGAAAAATGAATCTTTGGAAGGTAACCTGTTTTATAATAATAAAGCCACATAATTTTATTTGTGCTTTCTAGTTTCCAGCTTTTTCACTTTCATTTTGGTATCTGAGTTCTAATAACATCTCTCTCTATTAGCAGGGTCTATGGTCTACTTCCACTCTCCAGATGAAGAAAACAGAATAGAGAGAATTTAAGTGTATTTTTAAAGCTTATATAATTAGTAAGTGCCCGAGGTATGATTTAACTTCTCTTTCCTAATGCCAAACCTGTGTTTATTTCCACCACTTAAGTCATTATTTTATTTTTTATGATAGAAAAGAGTAAACAGGTCCCAACTACTATATAACAACTAACTTATGAAAAGAAATGGTAGCATACTAATGTGAAGTTTTAACATAATCCAATTCCTTTTAATACTTGGAGGTCACCAAGCAACTTAAAGTAATTTTGATCTTGTTACCATATTTTCTAGAAAGAAGAGTTATTAATACCATGAAACAGAAACAGAATTTGGAGTGCAAGTACAATTAAATATCATTGCAAAAAACATAATCTGTAAAAAATGCAATTTTCACAGCTAGAGGGAATATGCAAAAAATATTGCTTTGTTGAATCATTTAACAACACATTTCAATCAACAAATAATTCTGTTCAGCAGGGCTTTCATTGATTCCTACACATATAACAGTCATTGTACACTGAGAGGGGGAGGGGAACTTGATTATTGAGAGAAAAAATATACATTAAATTAAATTTTTATTCTTTATACTATCTTAGGCTTATGATAAAAAATGAAATCACTCTAACTCCTTTTATCTCTTTCCTTTCCAAAACAAATCAAGTAGTAGTGACCATCTAAACAACCTGCTGGTGAAAAGATTTAATTCTGATCCCCACTTTTAATTCCCAAAGGATTAAGAATATTTCTTTACTTTTGAAAACTATTATGAGGGAACCACCATGAACATTATTTAGTTATAGACCTTGGGCATTTATTTATATAGAAGTGAATGCTTTAGTTATTCTTAGCTTTCAAGATAATGTGGAGGTCTTTATAAAAGACAATGTGGAATTCCTTATAGTAAATGCATCTGTCAAGCCACAGGCTTAGGGATCATTTACTAAGTCGGTCACATGGTCTTGAGAATGAGCACCATTGGGTCTATCACACTTAAGGGTTGGAGTCAACTAATATTTTCCCATACTTATTCCAAGTAGCAATACTGTAATGTCTTGGATCCTATTGTAAAAGTAATAACTTGCTTAAAATTAAATCATCAATAAGTCTCTAAGGTGGAAAACTTAGAGACTTAGAAGGCATTTGTAATTTTCATCCTCATGATGAAATTGGAACATACTCCAATTCTTACTCCAGTTTGGATGCCTTTTTCCCAACTAAGACAGCAGAGAGAAACCGCTGTAGCACCCACTTCTGACTAATTATTATAAATATTATTATTAACTACAAAGAGAGAAATTTTAATGATTTATGGTTTGGCTAAAATATAACCAATGTAAATTAGAAGATACATTATTTGAGATCACTCAATAGATGGTTATATGACTCAAAGGTTTAAATAGGGAGATAAGAGGTCCTACCACTCTGAAGTTGCAACAATAACGAGTCAACCACGGATTATAGATAACTAAAGGTGATAAGAGAACCACTGGGAGAATTCTTGTTAGCAGAAGTTGGATATGATTCCTAAAAAAATAAAGAAGAAGAAAAAAGGCTTTTAGAGAAGATAATCACATATAAATAATCTGCTTCAAAGGATGCCACATACAAAAGCCATGTCCTACTCACCTTCTGCTAAAAAGAGTATCTCCATGTCCCCATTCCATTGAAACACAAGGAAGAAGAATGCTCTTTGGTGGAGGCATACAGAAGGAATCACCCTCCTATCAAAATACATAAAATGAGGAAAAAAGAGGTAACTATCCAAAAAGAAATTGTAGTACTATTGGAATTGAATGTTGGGCAGTCAGTCAAAGAATGCCAAATACTTTCTCTGTAAATATGATGCCATTTGTTGAATTTACTTAAGGCCTACTATAATTTTAATCCTTGCAATAGCAGAAATCACCTTTTTCTCCAGTTGTGACACTGTGCAACCTCTTCTGTTTGTTTATTATACAAGGAAATAGAGCCAAATTGTAGAAGGAGCTTGTATTTATAATCTCTGTCCCACTGTGAGTCAAGTGGCCTAGTTTCTGTTTTAGATCTTTATTTTAAAACCTGACTGCTTCAATGTCTTAATGAGCTACCATTATCTAAGTGCCGTTTTTCAACTGGCCTGGTTTCTTCTTTGTATTAATACTGTCATCTCCTGGCCTAAATATTTTTATACTTAATGATGCCTTTGTGTTTGTATCTTGGGTTTTTAACAAAGAGACTTCATGTAAAAATCAAATATATAAGTCTTTCTGGACTTCTAAGTTATAGCAAAGGGCTAGACTGCTAGAAAATTACCTCCCTTGGATTTAAGACAAGTTATACATAAAACTTAATCATCTATTCAATAGAATACAGGATGTAAAGAATCAATATTATATAAGAGCACTTTTTTGTTGTTCCTTTGAATCATAATTATGAATCAAAGTTTCTTTCTCTTTAACTTAGGTATAAGAATGACTTTGCCATTTCTAAAGAAGCTGTTGTCTCATGAATCATGACTTAAGCCAGTTGATTCAGCACCAGGTAAGACTGTGACTCATCTTTTATCTTTATGTCATGCTGTGATTCTTAAGAATATACAAGTTGATAAATAAAGTTCATTTGGGTAAAGGATTTGAGCACCAGCCTAATCTAAAGCCAATAAGATTACTGTTTTTATCAGCTTTCTTTTGTTTCCTTAGCATGTACTAATCAGAGAAAGATAGCTGATGTTTCAATTGGTTCAAACAGCAATTACCTTTCCATGGAGTTACTGTTGGGGGCCAAAATTGACTAAGATTATTGATAGTCTCCAAAATGTTAATTTTTTATTTAGCTTGCTACTCTGAACTAATAGGAATTCAATAAATGTTTCCATACCAGAAGGCATTTGTAATTTTCAGTAAATATATAATTTGAAGCAAGGAGTGGAAAGTATATGTAGTGTGAATGCAAGAATCAAGAAAACTATATATTCCTTACTCTGTTCTTTGTTTATATCCATCCTCATTCCAGAAAGGATTTGTGATGCTTTTATGGTTATAACTAGTAATCAGGATCCTTATACAAAAAGTATGATTGGAACCATTTATATTGTCTTTGGAAATAAGGGTTAAAAATATCCATCAGAACCAATTGATTCCATATAAAAGTAAATTTCCCAAAGATCATTGCCTCGGACCTGGACAAGCTCCCAAGACTATACTCCTGTCAGGCTCCTTTCCATCAGCTTCCCTAAGGTTTAAATTAGCAAGAAACCAGCCAAAGCAAACAATGTCCAACTTTCTCAATGCACATTTTCTCTAACCAGCCACTTATATACATATTATCTGAATTATATATTACACATATAAAAAATACAATAGTATATTTGGACTTTCATCATATATAGACTAATATTTATTCTAATTCTATTAATATGTAGAATAAGTTTAATATCAATAATTTTGAAACAATGAACTCATTTTGCCTTCCCCATCCCAGTTTAGTAGTAAGCTATCTGGTTCTGTGTTTCAGAACAATTTTCTGGTAATCTATAAGACAGATTTTACATCATGGTGGCCAATGGAGATTAAAACATGTCAAAACCTTCACTAGGATTGCTCAGTGAAGGCATTAGCTGAAAAAAGGCTCAACATTGCTATTGTTTTGTTGTAACTACACTGTCAAAACATCTCTTTCTGCATTCAATGAGAGTATATTTTTAGGTTCATTATTTCTAATAACTAACTGAATTCCTTAATTGTATCCCAAACTTAAAATCAGACAAATAATATTCTCTTAAAGGCATTTGAGGTAGCATTGAGACAAGTACTTGTAGGCATAACACCAATAAGTTATTAATTATCACTTTACAATTTACAATGTTTTTCACATACACTAGAGGCCCAGTGCATGAAATTTGTGAATAGGAGGATGTCCCTCAGCCGAGCCTGCAAACTCTCCAATCTAGGACCCCTTAAAGGATGTCCGACTGCCTGGTGAGATCGGGCCTAAATGGGAAGTCAGATATCCCTCTCACAATCCAGGACTGCTGGCTCCCAACTGCTCACCTGCCTGCCTTCCTGATTGCCCCTAACCACTTCTGCCTGCCAGCCTAATCGCCCCCTAACCACTCCCCTGCCATACTGATTAATGCCTAACTGTTCCCCTGACAGCCTGATTGATTCCTAACTGCCCTCCTCTACAGGTCTGGTCACCCCCTAACTGCCCTTCCCTGCAGGCTTGATCACCCCCAACTTCCCTCCCTTGCAGGCCTGGTCCTTCCCAACTCCCCTACCCTGCTGGCCATCTTGTGGTGGCCATCTTGTATCCACATGGGGGCAGAATCTTTGACCACATGGGGCAGCCATCTTGTGTGTTGGAGTGATAGTCAATCTGCATATTACTCTTTTATTAGATAGGATAGAGGCCTGGTGCATGGGTGGAGGCCAGCTGGTTTGCCCTGAAGGGTGTCCTGGATCAGTGTGGGTGTTCCCTCGGGAAAATGGAGTGGCTTGGGTGAGGGGTCTATGGTGGTTTGCAGGCCAGCCCCCTGGTGACTCAAGCAGAGGCCCTGGTATCTGGGATTTATTTATTTTCCACAATTGAAACTTTGTAGCCTGGAGCGGAGACAAGCCTCTTGCTAGCTCCATGGTGGCAGCCATTTCTGTTGGGATTTATTTATTTTCTGTGTTTGAAACTTCATAGCCTTAAGCAAAGGCCAAGGCAGGCCAGGGTGTGCGGAAAGCTTGGCTTCCTTCATCACTGGGAGCAACCCTAGCCTCCTGCTCTCTCCAGCTCTGTGGCTGCTGTCATTTTTCTTGGGATTTATTTATCTTCTATAATTGAAACTTTTTAGCCTGGAATGGAGCTCTAGACCAGCCAGGGTATGGAGAGCTTGGCTTTCTTCATCTCCAGGGAAACCCAAACCTCCCTCCTGCTCTCTCTGTGGCCACAGCCATCTTGGTTGGGACAATTTGCATACTTGTTCCTGATTGGCTGGTGGGCATGGCTGGTGGGTGTGGCTTGTGGATGTAGCAGAGTGATGGTTAAGTTGCATATTACCCTTTTATTATATAGGATTATGTTACATGACTCTCAAATCACATAAGATTGCTCAAATTAGGCATCCTTTACCAGTGAGGAATTGAGGCTCAGATAATCAGGGCTAGGAATGTACATATTATGCACTTAGATATAATCTCCTATTCAGGGAACCTGACAGTTATGTTGGAATATTTGGGGGGAAAAATGTCTCACAGGTGAGAGTATTACGAATAAAACATACGATGATCAGCTCTCTTCTGCTTTATAGCTGAAGAAATTTGAATATGTATTTCATTCTTGACTGGCACACTGATTCACCTTGAGACCTTGAACAAATCATTATCCTTTCTGGAACTCTGTATGAGGAGGTTAGACCAGATTATGACTAAGTTTTCTCTCTGAGTTAAAATTGAAGATATCTGGGGTCTACCAAGATTGTGCACTGACATTTCATTTCCTTCAGCTCATGCCAGTCAAGTACACTTAGCTTATTACCTTAGCATAAAGGAAATGCTCAGAGATGAAGATAAGCAGATATTCTTTCCATATCTGATGGAAAGTATTTTCATAGGAGGTGATTCTTCAAATCTGTTCTGCTAATATCTGGCTAGGTTGATCTCACTTTTGGTCTAGTACAGGCAGATAAGATGACAGAAAGAATACAAACCTCTAGGTCAGAGGAAGGATATCTAATAAGGTGTGACAGCTTGTCACTAAACAATAAGTGGCTTGAAGTGAAGGAAACTCATCTGCATTTGAGCTGAAGACATCTATTTGTATGTTCAGTTAAATTCCAAAAACCTATCCTGGGTACCAAAAATGTCATCAGTATTGTATAACACACCATTACTCATTATTTTGAACTATTTAATCTGTAGGGGTCATTAGAAATGTGGGATTTAAGCAGACACTGAAAGAACCAGCTACTTAATGGTAAGAAATATCATTATAGACCAAACAAATAAAACTTTACAAAATTTTTAAATAACTACAATGCTTGGAAGCTTGCTGGTAATTAGAAATTTGCTCTCAGTCTTAACCTACTTTAGTCCTAAGAGTATATTGCCCATATAGCTAGTTATATTTTAGAATGCTCATTTGTTATATTCATATAAAGGAACTGTACTTAAGATTTTAAAATGGTTTTGAAATTTTGGATGGTTCACTGGTTATATTAACCTAAAGGAACAATCCCAGAACCAAGATGCATGACTGAACCAAGATAAGTAAAATCTTTCACAATTTCAATGGCTTCATTGTCCATATTATATTTGTCTATTCCTTGTGATTTTCACCTTCTTGATCTTCAAATGCATATGTGGAAGTCAGGAGTCCTAGTTTATGTTCTGAGCCCTGCCACTCATGATTTCTGAGCCTCCGGCTCTGTAATTTCCCATCTTTAAATAACAATCTTTACAAAGCTGGGGTCTCAGAAGTTATGAGTGGCAGGGCCCAGAACATAAACCGGGGCTTCCACATTTGTGCTTCCTTTCCCTCAAAGATGTCATCAGCTCTCTTGCTGCCAACATTTCCCACTAACAGAGCAGTGAATCAGGCAGACATCAGGCGCCTGTGTTTCCCTTGTTAACTGCCTGGTAATGATTTAAAACACCACTTCCAGCACCCAGAAAAAGCAATTCCTAACAGTGGAAGGATTGAGGGACAAAATCTTGATATGGAGTAATAGGTTGAAATACTAGCCATCCATCTTCAGACAAACAGCAACTTTTTAAAAAAATTAATACTGAGGCATTATGTGCCAAGTCTTGGAAATTTCTGTTCACACTTTAAATTCTAAGTTCATCTGCTTAATCACCTCTTTTTAGATTTAGCTTTTGACTGATGAAAGGTTGGAGATGGTTCATTTTGTTCAAGCAGCCCTAGTAGATTAGCTGCCATTTATCATCAGCAGGAAACTGAAAAAAAAAAAAAGATAGAGAACTAATTGCCAGTTTTGACCTTATCACTTATATTTTCTAACTCAAGAAAGCACCACAAAAGTTACCAAAAAATAACACATGTATAGGTGTTAAGGTAGCATAAAATGGCAAAGATATCACAATATTCCTGAATAGTTGTATTTCTTTTTGTTGTTGTTGATAGCTTCTCTATTTCTGGAAAAGGTAACACTATGGATATGGTAAAAAAAAAAAAAATCAGGGTTACCAGGAGTTAAAGGTTGGGAGAGATGAACAGGGGCTCACAGAGAATTTTTATGGCAGTGAAACGACTTTGTGTGATAATACAGTAGTAGATATATGTCATAAATTCAAACCCATGGACTGTATAACACTAAGAGTCAACCCTAACGTAAACTTTTTTAAAAGTATATTTTTATTGATTTCAGAGAGGAAGAGAGAGATAGAAACATCAATGATGAGAGAGAATCATTGATCGGCTGCCTCCCACACACCCCACACCAGAGATTGAGTCTGCAACCCGGGCTTATGCCCTAGCTGGGAATCAAACCATGACCTTCTGGTTCATAGATTGTTGCTCAACTACTGAGCAACACTGGCCAGGACCTAATGTCAACTTTTGATTCTGGTGATAATTTATGCCAATGTAGTTTCATTAATTTTAACAAATGTGCCTCTCTGGTGGAGCATATGGATAATGGGATAGGCTAGACATGTGTGGGGGCATAGGATATATGGGAAATCTTTGTACTTTCCTCTAATTTTGCTGTGACATTTAAAAACTACTTGAAAATATAAATTTTATATTTTTAAATGTTTTATTTAAGATAGTATTGATATCACTAGTATTTGTGTATCTCCTGCTGTTGACCATTACTTTATCCCCTTTACAGGTGGTTCCTGTACAGCTGTGACATCCTAAGGGTTCATAATATTCTCCTAAGATTTCAAATAGATGTGAAGAATCAAAATGTACTAAGTGGCCATGGGCAAAGAATCCCTACCATTTGGAGTGGCACCTTTCAGTCTTTCTACCACTCTGACACCTCTAGCAAATAACTTTTAGGTTTTGCATGTAGCCAGGCTTTTAGATAAATAACAGCAACCTCATTATACATATATGCTTTTCTTTCCCACTCAAAAAAGCAAATGAGCGAAAGTATTGATAGCAAATATTTACTTTCACCCATTTACTTTTTTGAGTGGGAAAGAAAAACATGTATGTATAATGAGATTGCTGTTATTTAGATACAGAGGCAAAGAAGCAATGAACAGACTGTCATATTATAGCGGGAAAGCAGGGGAGGTTGGGGGGTGGGGACTGTAAGAGATCAATCAAAGGACTTATCTGCATGTATATAAGGATAACCAATGAATACAAGACATTGGGGGGAGAGGGAGGGCAGGCAGGTGAGGGCATGTACTGGGGGGTAGGGAAGGCTGGAGGGAGGTCAATAAGGGGAAAAAAGAAACGTATGTACAACTATTTGTACATATAAAAAAAGAAACATAATTCAACAATTTTAACAGTTATTAACAGCAAATTATTCATGACACTATTGTGTTAGTAATCCTTGGATAAGATCACTGCTTGAGAAAATAAATTGAACTTTCTTGACCTATAAAGTTAATTGTTTCTTGACCTATGAAGTATAAAGTCTAATTTAATGATGTTTTACAGTAATTCCATTGGTTCAGATATTTTATACTTTCACTATCACTTCTTCTTCATGCTTCTACAATTATTTTAAAGGATTTACTATATGTTCATCCTATCTAATAAAGCAGTAATCTGCAAACTAACCATCACTCCAACACACCAGATGGCTGCCCCCATGTGGACATAAGATGGCCACCACAAGATGGCCAGCAGGGGAAAACAGTTGGGAAGGACCAGGCCTGCAAGGGAGGGCAGTTGGGGGTGACCCAGGCCTATAGGGAAGGGCAGTTGGAAGTGACCAGGCCTGCAGGAGAGGGAAGTTGTCAGTGACTGGGCCTGTAGGGAAGGGCAGTTGGGGGGGACCAAGACCAGCAGGGGAGAGCAGTTGTGTGGGACCAGGCCTGCAAGGGAGGACAGTTGGGGGGCAATCAAGCCTGCAGGGGAGGGCAGTTAGGAGTGACCAGGCCGGAAGAGGAGGGAAGTTGGGGGTAGCCTGCAGGGAAGGGCAGCTGGGGTTGGGGGGGAGAGCAGGCCTGCAGGAGAGAGCAGTTCAGGGGGACCAGGCCTGCAGGGGAGGGCAGGTAGGGGTTACCAGGCTGGCTGGGGAGGACAGTTAGTCATTAATCAGGCTGGCAGGGGAGTTGTTAGGGGCAATCAGGAAGGCAGGCAGGTGAGCAATTGGGAGCCAGCAGTCCTGGATTGTAAGAGGGATGTCCCAGATTGGAGAGGGTGCAGGCTGGGCTGAGGGCCCTCCTGTCACCCCTTTTCCCCCTCCACCCCATGCATGGGTCTCTAGTTGTATTATAAATGAGTAGAAGCTCTTTTTGAAAAAAGTCAGGTTTTAAATTATATATGACAAATACATATATTCTATAATCCTACTGTTTCACTGTCTAAGCAGTTCATTTACTATCATTGCCTTGTTATCAAGCAGGAGAAATGGCTGAGTTAAAAATTTTCCATTCAGTATGTTTACTGTAGAGGAATATAAAATTGACCATTTTCAATTACCTTGAAAACAATGACATGAAAATAATAATGTTTTTCCCAAGTAGGGAAAGGATAAAGTGCACATTTTTCACTGCGTTTATATTGCAAATGTGAAGTGCTTCCCATGTAGTTGCTAATGGAACTTCAAAAATTTCCCTTGGGTTATCCAAAACTTCACGATTTTTTAAAATGCAGTTATCTCTTTAATAAGAAGTGACAGAAAACAACAAATAGTAACTTGATAGGACATGAAGACTTTTGCTTGCTTTTAAAATCTGAAAAAGGCAAGAAACTGAAATCAGATTATGGGCTTTTTTTTAAACTATGTAAATTGAAATCATAAGAGAAATAGTGGTCATAAGTTGTATGACATTGTACGTCTTACTGCTCGATTATTCTCTGTGTAGATGGTTTGCAAAAAATGACCCCAAAAGTCTCACTCTTCCCTGTGTCCACACCCATTGCCAGTTGACTTGCAAGTTAAGTCAATCAAGAGCTGCAGTCTTCTCCCCCATTCCTCCACCCGAGGGCAAATGGGAGAGATACTGGAGGGATCAGGTGGCTGTGGAGAACAAGAATGAATTTTGGCAGTGGAAGTGATCTTGCCTAGGAAGGGGTAAAGTTAGGGTTAGGGTTAGAGTTGAAATCATCATCATAACATGGCTGGATTATCTGGGCTTGCTTTTAAGTTGCCTTTCCAACAGAATGTGAAAGAAAAGAAGAGGTTCCAGTTCTGAGCCAAGGCCTCCAAAGACTGAATTCTTTGCTCTCCCTGTTGCTTCTCTGCATTTGTCTGAGAGGGGAGACTGAGATAACACATGGAAGGAGATCTGAGTTGTCAAATGAGGGTCTCCTGGATCTGTAATAGCTGACCAAGACACATGAGTGAGTATAGATGAGTTCCCCTTCCTTGATGTAGCACCAGGATTTCTGAGGGTCCTCCTTTTCACCAATAATGGAAATAGCTTTTGACTATGAAAATAAAAAAACCTGTTTACAAACTAATATGCTTGTGTGTGTTTCCAGTCCATGAGGTAACCTTTAATGCTATTAGAGGCAGAATAGTACAATGGTTAAGAGTCTCAGCACTGCCACTTAGAAGCTGTGTAAATTTGGGCCCACTTCTTAAAGAGCTGATGATGATGATAATGAAATCTTCTTCGTGGGATTGTTGAGGAGCCCACTCTATTCTTGGTCCTCCCTTACCTAAGTATTTCTTCTCAGAATCTATGAATTGCTATTCCTCATTTCCATGGACTGATAGCCATAGCCCATGCTCTGGTACATCTATAATAATAAAAGGGTAATATGCTTATTAGACCAGACGGCCTTTTGGACAAAGCTGGAGCAGAGCATAACCTGGGTCCTGTGTGCCTACTGGTGGCTGGAGGGAAGCCAGCCCAGGATCTGGGTGCCAGAGGGAAGCTGGTGCCGGAAGCCAGGGGAAGGAAGGTCTACTCTTGCACGAATTTCATGCATTGGGCCTCTAGTATATATATAATCTTTTTCCCTGATGGACACACACACACCTTGATGATTCATGTCATCTGGGCTCCTAATAAAAAATAAGTTTGTTAAATTAATAATAGCCAAGAGTAACTTTAGCAAAAAAAAAAACAAACCATGTAAGCCATGTTACCATTCTAGATATTTTTATCATCCAGTTTTGTTATAAGGACTTAAATTTTTATTTTTCAAAGATTTATAAATTTCATTTTCCAAAGATTTATTTTTGTTTGTCATTTCCACACAAGAAGACTGATCCCCATGTTAAAGACTGAAAAAGCTATTAGAATTAAAATAAGTTTATAGGGTTTGTTTCAAGTAACTAGAAGCTAATTTGTTTACACTAAATCTTTGGGGACAAACTAAAACTTGAAACGATTATTATTCAGATGTTCCTAAACACCCATTTCTATCTATAGCTTACACAAAATGTAAGACAAGTATGCTTAGTTAAATGAGTGGTCCATGCAGTATCAGTGCTTGCTTATTGCCCTCTTTGCTTCTGCTCTGAGAAAGCCAAGCTCAGGACACGTGTAGCTGCTATTCACGCCATCTGATGATATGCCTCACAATTCTAACTCTGCTAAAGGATGAGCCGAGTGCTTTTCTCAGTGAGATTGATCATCTATCCTGACTCTGTAGATGGGACTACAAACCAGGCCATGTCCCAGGTGACAGCCAATTTCCAAATGAGGCCAAGAATATTAGATGTGGTTATAGCTCTGACTTGGGATTTATCTCCCGGAGATGCCATGGTGCCTATTTAATTTCCTGACATTTTCAGACATGAAGAAAGGATACGGTTGATGAGTCACCAATATTAATGGGGTTTTGAATTTTATTTGCTTCAGCAGTTGCCTCTCCATTACTTTCTCTCTCTCTCTCTCTCTCTCTCTCTCTCTCTCTCTCTCTCTCTCTCACACACACACACACACACACACACACACACACACACACACACACAAATTATCAGGCAAACTTCAGGGAAAAGGCAGTGTCGACAGCCATTCAGGTGCCATTTTCATTATCAGACCTTGACTGCTGCTGCTTGGAGAAGGGAGTTGTTTGCTTCTTTGCCTTGTGTATGTCTGTTTGAGAAGCTGAAAATAATTGTTGTTTAGATATTGCCTTGATGGAGAGGGCTTCATTTGTTTAATGGACAGAAAACACCCGAAGAGGTTGAATACAGTGAATCTCCTTAATCATAAGAAAGCAGAGTGTTACATAATATTTCAATGCGTACTGTTTTTCTGGTTTTGCATATCTATATGCCTTGATAAGAAAAGAAGAAAAATAAAGCGAAGCATTTGCATTACGGGTAACGATTTTAATTTCACAAATGTCCACACAAACCTAAGGTTTGAAGTTGCAGTATTAGAATAGTTGCATCATTGCCACCTGTGAGGTTCTCCAGCTGCTAACATCCTAAGTGCATTTTTTAAGAGCCTCGCCAGCTGGCTCCCAGCAGTGACTGAGCTTGCTGAGCAATCCAGCCCCTCATTCTATCATTACAATATTTCATTTTCTATCCTTCTACAGGTGTGTGGTGGGGATGCCTCTATTTTCTGTACTTCCTGTGCTTTTCCCCCTCTGTGAGTGAACAAAGTAATTTTTATTCAGAAAGCAACATCTCTTGAGTTTTTTATCCTAAATTATGAGCCCAGACCAGGGTCTGACTTAGTTGTTCTCAACTATTAATGTACACATGAATCACCTGGAGAGTTTGTTTATAATCTATATTTTTAAGATATACCCTAAAAATTCTGGTCACCAATTTCAAAGTGTGCCACCAATTCTGATGTGTGCAGAGAGTTGTTGCCACTCTACCAAGCAAGTCTTCATCATCAGCTAGATATTTTACAACTTAACTCAATCCTGACTTTATCTACACAAAGATAGCATCAGACTCCACAGGTTAAAGGTTAAATCCTTCATTGCACCTCACCCCACCAACTTCAGATGCCTGTGCTTCTGATTGAATGGATATAGATTGGGAGTCCTAGAGACCCTTCCTTTGGTTTGATTACTTTGCTGGAGTAGCTCACAGAACTTGGAAAAATATTTTCTTGGTAAGTTACCAATCCTATCTAATAAAAGAGTAATATGCAAATTGACCATACATCCACTACACCACAAGGCATGCCCACCAGCCATGCCCACCAGCCAATCAGGAGCAAGTATGGCAAATTAACCCCAACCAGATGGCTGTGGCCACAGAGAGAGCAGAAGGGAGGCTTGAGTTTCCCCAGCAATAAAGGAAGTCAAGCTTTCTGCAGCCCTGGCTGCCTTGGTCTCTGCTTAAGGCTACAAAGTTTCACTTATAGAAGATAAATAAATCTCAACAGAAATGGCTGTGGCCAGGGAACAAGTAGGAGGCTTGGCTCCACCCCAGGCTACAAAGTTTTAATTGTAGAAGATAAATAAATCCTAGATACCAGTGCCTCCACTTGGGTAGCTGGGGGAGCATGGCTGGCCTGCAAACCACTACAAGCCCCTCGTCAGGCTGCTCCACGCCCCAAGGAAACACCCATCCTGATCCAGGACACTCTTCAGGGCAAACCAGCTGGCCCCCACCCATGTACTAGGCTCTATCCTATCTAATAAAAGAGTAATATGCAGATTGACCATCATTCCAAAACACAAAATGGCTGCCCCCATGTGGTTGAAGATTCTGCCTCCAAGTGAACACAAGATGGCCACCACAAGATGGTCTGCAAGGAAGGGCAGTTGTGGGTGATTAGGCCAGCAGGGAAGGGCAGTTAAGGATGTCCAGGCCAGCAGAGGAGGAAAGTTGGGGGTGGCCGGGCCTGCAGGGAAAGGCAATTGGGGAGACCCAGACTTGCAGGGGAGAGCAATTGGGGTGACCAGGACTGCAGGGGAGGACAGTTAGGGATGAACAGGCTGGCAGGGGAGCAGTTAGGGATCAATCAGGCTGGCAGAGGAGTAGTTATGGGGTGATCAGGCTGGGAGGCAGAAGTGGTTAGGAGCATTCAGGAAGGCAGGCAGGTGAGCAATTGAGAGCCAGCAGTTCTGGATTGTGAGAGGGATGTAGGGTCGGGCCTAAACGGGCAATCCCTCAAGGGTCCCATATTGGAACGACACCCCTCTGCCTCCCTTGCAGAAATTTTATGCATCAGGCCTCTAGTTTATTATAAAAGATATAATTCAAGAATGGCCAAATGGAAGAGATGCACAGGGCAAGGTATGGGGCAGAGGCACCAAGTTTCCATGCTTTCTTCACCTGACTATTCTCCCAGAACCAGTGGCAGAAAGCGTACTGCCTGGAAGCATTCCAAACTCTGTCCTTTTGTTTTTCTATGGAGGTTTCATTGCATGGGCATGATTAATTAAATCATTAGTCATTGACTATTGATTCAACTTCCAGCCCTTCTCCCCTTCCCAGTCAGGGATGTAGCTCTGAAAGTTCCAACTCTCTATTCCTGATATGTTCCCCTAGCAACAAGCCCCCATCCTTAGCTGCTTTCCAATAGTCACCTCATAACATAAACCCAGTTGTGGTGGAAAGGGGCTTGGTGTGACTATGGCTCTGAAGTGATTTTAGGAACTGAGAACAAGAGGCCAAATATTGTAACAAAAGATGTTTTCATTACTCTTATCACTCAGGAAATTCTGAGTGTTTTGGAAGCTGTGAGCCAGGAACTTGACAATGAGAAAATATATATTTCTTATGAATCACAATATCACACCTCCAGTAGTTCTTGGACAAAGCCCAAGAATTTATAATTCAATAGCATGTTAGTGAACCTGACGAAGGCTGTCTATAGAGCAAATTTTGAAGAGCACTGGTCAATCTCAGCAGTCTCTGGAGTCTGCCTTGATAGAAAAGGATGACCTATTTCTTAGTCAACACTTCACTAATCAATGAGAAAGCTGCCACTACCAGCTTAACTAAGAAAGGGGGATGCCATATGGAAGAATCCAGGTTAAAAATTATATCTATCCACCCAGAATCCAAAGCACTCCAGAAACCCCATTCAGGGAAAATACGGAAACCAGCTATCTGAGCCCTCAAATTGTACAAGGAGTGAATGTCCCACCTTCAGCTGACCTGAAGAGGCCTGTTATCACCACCTTGTTCTGAGAGTTCCTAGGTTCCCTATGATCTTGCTGAAAATATGCTATGACTTCTTGCTTCAGGTTTGATTTCAAGGACGAAAGACTTTGAAATTTGAGAACTCTTTGAGTTCTTCCTACTCCTTACATGAGCCTATCCAAGAAGCATCAGGAAGAAGAATATTTTGCTTCTTTCAACTTGCTTGTGGGAAAGACAAATCCTGTCAGCTCCCTCTTGGATCCTGCTTTTGAAGGGAAAGAACATGCATCTAAATATCACTCAGAGAATGTAGTATGGTTTCTGCCACAGATATTGCCAACATCACCATGAAGAGCCATGTCTTAGGCAGGAAAGGATCTTATATCTTACCACAGCAATGAGGCACATCTCCTCTCCGGTGACTCAGAACTGCAAGGTAGCTTTCAGTGGAAGGCTCAAAATAAGTTAAACAAAATAATAGGGATGGGGCATATCGGAGACCCTCACAAACATAACTCCAACGGAAGCAATTGCCATGCTGCCCCTTGTTGCTTGTGCAGCTCCATTTTCTAAGAAGCCCAGGTCATTCATGCCTGCAGACTCATGTACAGGATGATCTTCCAAATTTTCAGCCCTTTATATTAGTTATTATCAAATTATATTAGTTATATACCAAATCCTTTTAGGGAACACAAACTCAACCAAAGTAAATAAGGTTTTTAAAACAGGTGTGTTTTGGGGGAGTGTTTATGCTTAAGACACAGTTATACAGGGCTTTGAAGATGTCATCAGCAAACTCCCCCTTTCTGTTACATTATGAGATTCCTCTACTCTGCTCTGTCAGTAAGCATCATTCCACAGATAGGCCTTGCTGCTGCAGAGGAAACTATGGCACAAAACTGCATGATTATAACTTATGATACTAAGAAAGAAAACTGATTATATTACATTTTAGTGTGAATTCTGATTCTTGATCCCCACACCTACCCTGAATCAAGTGTTGTGCCAAAGACATGACTTTCCCTGATTAGCAACCTTGAACTACGACTCAAGGAGACTGTGATAGGGGATTGTGATAGGAGACTATGATAGGAGACTATGAGGGTGAATAGGGAGAGAGGGACTGAAAAGAATGTGAGGGCAGTATGCAGAAAAACAAAAACATGATCTACTCTACTTTTCTCCTTCTGCCATTTACTTCTCATTCATTGACGCTCAGCTCGAATGCACCCTCCTCTGAGAAGCCTTTCAGAACACCCTCAGGCAGAAGAGCTTCTCCAGAGTACAAACTATCCTTCACAGATTGTTTATTAAGCTGATACTCCCAAAGGGCAGACCCAAAGGAAAAACACAAATCAAAGACATCAAATTTATCTTTGTATCTTGAGCGTTTAGCATCTTGGGACACCCTATCTTGATATTCTGATAAAGGCTGATAAGAAAAATAAACATCATTTATCAAGAAGCAGCAAAATCTGCTGAGGATTGTCCCCTAGCCAGAGCAAAGCTGGTTTAGATGGAGTACCCAATCACCCACCTGTGAATCTTTCCCCAGATGGAATTGCCTCCAGGTCTTCTATTTTTCCACTTGAAATTTATTATAGGACTAAGGGGGCCCATTTGCCTACATATATCAAAACCCAATCAAATCCAAACAGGAGTTTGCAGCCAAGAAAGTAAAGATTTATTTATAAGAAAATGGCACCACGCCCAGAGTCATAGGTTACTTGGCTGGCTCCCCAAGACTTCCTGGGTTTTATAGAGGGAAATCATTAATCATGGTGACTAAAGGAGTTGGGTTGTGGACTCTACTGATTGGTTGGAGCCAGGATAGGGAGTATCCTGTGTTAGTTCCTGATGTCAGCCATGAAGTCATTCTGTCTGGTTTCATGAAGGTGTGGTCCACAGGGTCTTCTGCTTTCCTGGATGTGGGGCTGAAACACAACTGAAGTCAAGATGTTATCTTTAGTTTGACCAAACTGTGTTTCTGAGGTTTTGTTCTTAGTTGATGCTGACCAGAATATGCTATCAGAAGGGTTTAACCATTAAGGAAGAGAGTGGAAGGCAGAAAAGAGAAAGGGTAATGTTAAAGAAATGGAGCCTTCTTTAAGGTGGATATTTTGAATGCAGTGTCCTTTAAATGCTACTGCAAAGAAGGTTATAGTCAGTTTATAAGGAAAAGGATTTGGTATGTGCTCAATGCTTTTGCATATGTAATTAAAAAGTGTACCAAATTCCATTTAAATAGCAATTGCTCTGGAGGTGATTATAACTTGTATATTTATGTTTTTAAAACTTCTGCAAGCATCTTAGAAGCATTTTAGGGTAAAAGTTATAGAAAAGGAGCAATTTTCTTTCATTTTTCAAGGAAAAGGAAAGTAGCCTCATATACTTTTCAGCCCTAATTTTTCTTTTCTTGACACAACACATGCTCATGCACAGACACACACACACACACACACACACACACACACACACACACACTCTTTTTTCTTTATTTAAACATGCAAACATCCTCAACTTTTCATGCTTCACCAATTAGTGCCATTTAAACTGAGCTTTGCTAATTAAATAAAGAGCTCTGAGGTCATATAATGGGGACAATGAGGGTTGGGGGGTGAGAAGAATGTTAGAAAATTAGCTCACACATTATCTGCAATTTTATTTCACAGCACGTATGCAAAGGGCTGTGCATCAAGGGCACAAGAGATTACTCTTGAAAGGAATTCACAGTGGAAGATAATGAGGGGGATTTCAGGAAGCCATCTATCTTCTGGCTGTTCCTAGAGGTCTCTGGACAACCAGAACGCAGGCCATGCTGAATGGAAGCAAGGTGAAAGATAGAGTACATGGCTCATTAAAAAGAACAAATGAGATATACATTTGCATTTTCATTCCCAATAGATATATTGAATTCTGTGGTATGGATAGTCTGCAATTCATTTAAACTCTGAATTAGAATAAAAAGTCAAAAGCATGCCTGCTATAAATGATGAGTTCCAACTTTCATGGATACTCTCCTCAAAATACAACCTGTCACATTAATGCACACATAGCCACTCATGTGATAGTGTCATAATTCTAGAGAAGGCTGTAGTGAATCTGGGAAGTTGCAGAAATTATGGAAAAATATACTGAGTTCTGAAAGTATTTTCCAAAACTTGCCAAAGTGTGAGTTCATCATAAACTATCTTAGTTGTCCTTGTCTGCTGTGACACCTGCCTTAGTTGTTCTGCCCAGAGTAGGTGCTCAGAAAATATTTGTTGATTGGAAATGAATAAAGGAGAGGAGGACACAGATGATTCTTACCATGAGCTAGAGAACTCTGAACTTAAGCAATTGTTCATTATGTCCTTATACAATTGGGGTTAAAGATAACTCTTTAGAATAAAGGCAAATGGGGTGACTGGGGGATCCAGCAATTGCTTGAGATTTTTAAAAAATATATTTTATTGATTTTTTACAGAGAGGGACTGGGAGACAGAGTTAGAAACATCGATGAGAGAGAAACATCAATCAGCTGCCTACTGGGATGTGCCTGCAACCAAGATACATGCCCTTGACCAGAATCGAACATGGGACACTCAAGTCCGCAGGTTGACACTCTATCCACTGAGCCAAACTGATTAGGGTTGCTCAATTTTCTAAAAAAATTCTCTATGACACTAAGAGAGCAGTTCCTATCACAATACTGTAAAGAAAGAAAGAAAGAAAGAAAGAAAGAAAGAAAGAAAGAAAGAAAGAAAGAAAGAAAGAGAAAATCATAGAAAAGGTGAGAGCTAGCTTAGTATGGACGAGCCACAGATCAGGATATCATGAGGTCTGAGTACTTGGACATCACCAAGTTTGCAAATCTTAATTGAGATTAGCTGCACTTTCTGTACAGAAAAAGAAGGTTTTCTGGCCCATGTACAAATGCTTCTAGCATCATTGAAAGAAATATATAGAATTGACAGGTGAAGATGGCAATTTTTATTTTCTAGAGAAAAATAGATCTGCGGCTCTAGAGAATGTATGATGAGCACAACTGTCGATGAAACGGGGTGAAAAACTTGTAGAGCCTCTGTGCTAGGAAGAAATAACATATCCTTCGGCCTGCATGGCAAACCATCAAAACAAGCCAAGCCTTTCCAATGTTCCCCTTTTCTCTTTATATCTAACAGAACTCTCACTTGTCAAGCAGTCAGTATCAGGCCTCCAGCTGACTTTTCATTATCTTTTTATTGCAAAATGTCTGTCAACCTTCCATCCTATAAAGTAGCTTCTATATTCCTTTCAGGAAACTGGAATATTCTTAAATGTGCACAGATGGACAGACTTCAGATATGTTTCATCACAAATGCCAGTAAGAAAAACCATAAAGCCTTCCACTGCATCCTGTAACACAGCTGAAGTTGCTGATCTGATCCCAGTACACTCCTGCCTTCTGTCTGCTGAAAAGCAGCTTCTCTTATGTCAAGTTCACCTGTTTAAATGTTTACTGAATGAATCCTCACTTAGTTGATGGGTCTTTGCCATAGAAACCGTCTTAGCAACCAAGATGAGCACCAGCAGAAAGACAGGGGAATACTGGAAAGGACATCTGCAAAACACTGCTAGTCCTGAGAGGCCCAGCTTCTGTGTAAAGTGGCTACTGAGAAAGTGAGTACTGATTTTGAAACCGGGTGTCCTCGTAATTCTGATTGGATTTGAACTGTTGATTTAAAACCACCCTGTTTTTTCTTCTCTCTCCATATACACTGTACTTCACTGACCTGACCTTAGTCTCTCACCGTGATGATCACTGACTGTGAGGCAACAGAAGATAAGAGCCCCATAAGGTTTAAGCCCTTGGCAAGCTAAAGATAATATCTTTTCTTAAATTTATTGTTATTGATTTTAGAGAGAAAGGAAGGGATACGGAGAGAGAGAAACATCGATGTGAGAGAAAAACATTAATCTTTCGGAGCACAGGATGACACTCAGCCAACTAAGCCACATGGGCCAGGGCAAAAAATAACATCTTAATCTAACTTATGTTTCAGCTACTGAACCCTCAGGCTGAATGACCTCCTGGCTACTTGTCCTTGAAATGGGGTCTAGATGCTAGAGCTGACCTCTGAATTGATTTATTATACTTATCTCACCTCTGACCAGTCAGCTCCTAACCTTGAACCTCTATCTCATGGTGTCTTGTGATTTTGCCCTATGTCACCTGTAGGGTACATGCCAGTTGGGTCTTTTAGAGCATGAGCTCCTTGTCTCTGAATTAGCCAATTCTAATAAACTTTACTGCCCATGCATATGTTGGCTAGAGTGCCCAGACAGGAGGAACTTAATTATTGGCCTTGGGTAACAGTCACATAAACAGGAGCATACTGGGATCAAATGGTATGCCAGCCTTTTGTCATCATGCTTGGTTTTCAGTATAAAAAGCCAGACTAAAAATGCCAGTCTCAAGATGCTCACTTCCAGCTGTAATTACACGCCAGCTGGAATTACAATTATTGAGCTTGACAGTCTTCCTACTCAGCCCTTCCAACTTCAGGCATAATAACCTGCAACAAGCTACCTCGATGGCATCCAGTTTTTGATACAATCCATTCATTCTTTGATTCATTGAGCACCAATGTTAGGCAATGTATGGGCTGAGGATACAGTACTGAATGAGACAGTACTGTATTTTTTTTCCATGAAGCTTACATGCCAGTAAATAAAGATAGCAAATCAATCCAGCTATTCATCCATATGTATATACATACATACATCAGTCATGAATAAATAAGCAATCAATCTTAGATACTTATAATATATGCTATGAAAAATTCAAACTAAGTAATGTGAGAGTAGGTGGGAGCTGATTTAGGTAACTTGGTCAGTGAAGGTTTATTCATGTGTGATCTAAGCAGAGGGACAAGCTGATGCACAGGGACCAAGGACAAGCTTGACATAGAACAAGAACAGAAATAAGTCCAGAGAGTCAAAGTGTAGTGAGAGGAGTCCTGCCTTGGTCTCATGATTTAGGTTGGACCTTGACATATGATAATGCTTCAAAGTCAGCCCCTATCTTGTATGAAGCTGGCTCTGTCCTATTTTAATCAAGAGGTATAGCCATTCTACCTGAGTGTCTTCACTATTCTGAACCCACAACCCACCTGAGATGCATTCTTGGAAACATGGTCACATCACATTAGTTATTGCATTTCAGATTGCTGGCCAATTGCCCCAGATTGGTTGCTCAAGTACTGACCATGTCTGATCAAATCATATTCCCCTTTTTCCATCAACCTAAGATAGGCCATTGTACTTTATATAAAGCAGGTTTATTGAAGTATATTTAAATACAGTAAAATTCACTCACTTTAGTAAAGAATTCTGAGTTTAACAAATGCATATAGTTCCATAACCATAATAAAGATATTGGCCATTTTCCCATGTCACTTTTTGAGACTGGGAAAGACTGCAAGACTGGCAATCAGTGTTGTATTTTATTTCCTTTAATTGGGACTTTTCAGATAAATGGAATGATTGGGTATGTAAACTTTTGAGTCTTGCTTCTTACACTTAGCATAATACATTTTATATTTCTCCTGTATCAATGGATCTTTTCTTCCTGAATAATATTCCATTGCGGTATCGATCACAATTTGTTTTTCCTTTGACTAGTTGAAGACTATTTGGGTTAGTTTCAGTTTGTGGCAATTGTGAAGAAAGCCTCTATAAACATTTATGCACAAGTTTTGTGAAAATATATGGTTTCATTTCTCTTGGGTAAATATCTAGTGGTGAAATTTCCAAGTTATATGGCAAGTGTATAATAAATGTTCAACATTATGAGACTGACATACTTTGAATGACTCATTTGTACATCTGAGAAGTATAATTTTGTGCAACAGAATGAAGATCAAACCTGGAATTAAAAACCTTTATTCAAGCCACACATTGGAAACACAATTTTCATAACTTTGGGTGAGTTATTTCATTATTTTCTTGTACTCATTTATTTGCCAATGGAATGTAGATTAATATAATTTATAGAGGCCTGCTATTGTAGCATAAGCTGACTGAGTTTCATTAAATGTAAATGACTATGTTTTATTACAAAGTATTATATTATTAATATATTTCATCATAAATCTATTAGAAATTAGAGGTCATTTTAGTGTTTGGTGCATGCTACAAGCGGCTGGTACAAAACCACAGTCACAGGCATGCACAAGCCATACATTTGTACACTATATCTTTTTTTAATATAAAGTTCCAGAATTGCAATGTCCACTGACGTAGCCACTAGCCACATTGTCTATTAAATTTAGATTAATGAAAATTAAATACAAGTAAAGATTCAGTGTTCTCACCTGCACTAGCCACATATCAAGTGCTCAATAGCCATATGTAGCTAGTGACTACCTCAGTGGGCAACCTAGATGATAAAACTTTTTTTTCATGCAGAAAGTTGTATATGGTGTGCTGATATAGAGAGCAAATACTATGCCCTTGACCTGTTCAGTAAAATAAATAAATAAATAAAATACAGAAAAGAATTCTAGAACCAATTTGCAGCTAAACAGTTTTGCTGTAATGACTATGATTAGTCTTGATCTTGAGACTTATAATCAGCCCTAAAAGCCCATACACACAAGAATCTAGTGGCTTATAAAGGTAAGCCTCCAACACCTACTCATGAGTAATGACATTATCCTGCACATTTCTGGTCTACTCCTATTTAAATCAAATTTTGTTTGAGTCCTTCCTCCTGACTGTCTCATTTATTATCTTGTTCTTGCTCCTTTAAGCTTGACATTGATTTCTAATCTCTCTGGATTCATATTTTTTCCTCTATTTTCCTGCAATATCTACCTCTAAATGGTACAGTGAATATGTAGTTCTCCCAAGACTAATCTCATGCTGACCCCCCTAATCTGGGTGGAAGAGATGCAACATGATTGTCTAAGGGCAGTAGCTGCTGCTCAGATCATGTCCAGGTTGTTGACTATTGACAGGTGACATGAATTCAAATGTTTTCAGGAACCCAGTGAGCAATGTAAATAAGCAAAGCAGTCTGTGAGTTACAATAAGGAGCTGAGAGGATTGAAGCAGATGGAAGACAACACCCTATCATGAGAAGCTAGTCAAATAAAAACATATATACACTCTATAGGCAACTAGAAGTACAGAAATTGAAAAAAGAAGAGGTAACACTATTTTTTTTATAGATATAGTCATATAATGTTCTAGGAAAACATGAAAAATCAATCCTAAAACTAATACAAATAATAATCAGTTAAAAGGATATAAAAAATCCTACAAAAATTAATAAATTCAATATGTACAAACAATAGCCAACTAGAATATATAATGGAAGAGCAGAACTTATTTGCAGTAGTAGAAAAAAAGAAATAAATTGAATAAGTATCTGGAAAACCCAAATAAGGAAAACTTTAAAACACTCAAAAAAAAAAAAAAGGGAGGCAGGTACAAAATTAGATTGGAATAAATGAAAACACATCCTTGTTCTTGAACAAATACATTGAACTTCTTAAACCTGTCAAGTGTCCCCAAGGTAATATATAAATTTAAGAATCTCTTAATAAAATCTAAGGAGGTTAAATTTCTGCTGGAGCTAAATAAGTTTATTTTAAAGTTTACATGTGTTTTAACTTTTTGAGAAAGTCTAGGAAAACTTTTTAAAAAGAGCAATAAGAGGGGTCAAGTTGTGTCAGATTAAAGCATAGTATACAGCCTGTATAGTAAAAACAGAGTGGTCTTGGGATCCAATTAAAGGGACTAGTATGCTCAAAAATAGAAAAAAAATGATTAAACCAACTACAGAAAATTATGTTAAAATATTTTGAATGGAAAAAATGTCATCAGAAAGGGAGCAAGACAAATTACAAACAAGGAGAAAGTATTTGCCACATACACAAAAGGATATAACCTACTTAATTTGTAAATAACTCTTAAAATGAGAAACACCCAAGCCTGACACAAAAATTGACAAAAGGCATGAACATATAGTTTAGTAAGATAAATTAATATGTAAGCAAGAAAAAAATGCCCAGCAGATCTTTATGGAGTTTATTCATCTAGCACAGTGGTTCTCAACTTTCCTAATGCCACATCCCTTTAATGCAGTTCCTCATGTTGTGGTGACCCCCAACCATAAAATTATTTTCGTTGCTACAACATAAGGAACTGCATTAAAGGGACATGGCATTAGGAAGGTTGAGAACCACTGATCTAGCATAACTGAAACTTATACCTATTGAATTACAGCTCCCCATTTCCTCCACCCCTAGTCTCTGGCAACCAGTATTGTATCATCTGTTGCTGTGATTTTGACTATTTTAGACATTGCATGTAAGTAGAATTATACAGTTTTGTCTTTCTGTGATTGGCTTATTACACGTAGCATCATGTCTTCCAGATGCATCCATGTTGTACCAATGGCAGAGTTTGTTATTTTTCTTTGGAATAGTCCATTGAATAGATATACCACATTTTCTTTACCTATTCTCTGTTAATGGATACTTGGGTTGTTTCCATGCTACTTTCGTATATTTTAAAAAAAATCAATTAAACAAGTGAAATGGTTACCTAGGAGTGAGTTGAAACAGGGTGAGAGGAATAGAAATAAAATAAGAATTCTGTGGGTATAACTCCTTATTCATTACATAAAGACCTTTATGTATTAAAAAAATTAAATCCAAAAGGATGAAAAAACTCACAAGGTGTCAGCAATCTGAATTATCCTGGCCCCATTTCCCCCCCTTCCCATTCCACCACTGGTGACCTATGTAATGACCTGCAGGCTGAGGGACTTGTTTTCTGAGGTGCATTCTGAGGCTGTGAATGGAAAATATGTACTTGAAGAAGGAAAACTGAGATTTAAAATTGGGTAAAACTGATTTAATCCACGCTCATAACGGCTATTAAATTACATTATAATTAGTTGTTCAATTTTCTTAACTTCACTATGTGTAGAGAGATGTTAGTCATAAGTTTTTCATTCTGGCTTTTCATTTTCTCCCCAAAGAGATTTTGAACACAAGCCATGATCACAAACGTGTTCTTCAGTTCCTTCGATTTCAGGAAACAAGGCCAACTTTCTCCTCATTTCCATCATCTGACTCACAAACCATGCCCTTGAGGCAGCAACAACAAATATATTGGTGTCAGCAATTATGGGCTGACTCATCAAAGAATGTGCACAATTAACCTATTGAACATCTCTCCAGCAGGCATTTCATCCTCAGTAGAACCATCTGTACCACATTCACCCAGGGTAGGAACCCAGCCAACCCACCATGTGTTCCCATGCATTTCCGCTCTGATGCCTGCTCAGAAGCAATTCATAATCTTACAGTGCAGCTGCATCAGCAACCCAGCAAAAACTCAAAACATTCCCTCTAAGCTAAATAGACTATTTCTGGATTTTTCTGCTTCCTCTGAGCTAATCTCAAGCCCTAGGAAAATAACCCCCACTCATTGCAATTCTTTACATAATAGTTCACAAGTGCTATTGGGATTGAGTCTACCAATTTTTGTTTGAATATAGATTTAGCCATTTGGCTTGCAGAGTGGCCATAGAAAAAAAATCACATAATCGCTCTACATTTCAGTATCTTCATTTGTAAAACAGGCTGTTTGGTAGGAATTTAGTGAGATACTCTATGTATGCCAGAATTGCAAATGAGCATTTAGGCTCTGCTATTCGATGTGCTAATAGAAATCTTCTTTCCTAAGAATCTCCATCTTCCACCCACTGTGAGCAACTGGGGATCAAAAATAGCTACACAAGAATAAAGCAGTAAATTCTGCTATCCAAAGTATCTCAATGTTTTCCAGTTTAATAGTCTCATTTGGGTAACACAGCTTATTTTATGTAAACATTGTCAAATCCTCCACCCTACTTCTTTTCTGCAAGATGGATTTCTAGGGAGACGTATGGTTGCAGGGAGGAAGACTTGCTGAGCTCTGGGAACCACGAATCTCTCTCCTGCAGAGTGGATGGGCTGGACCCAGATTTGAATTCTGTAGAAGTGATAGGGTCCCTGGTGGTGGGCAGCTGCTCAAGTCTGCAGCTGATACATTTGTGATCTATTTCTTTAGCTCAGTCAAGACTTGCCTTGCTCATTGGGCCCTGTTTCAGTATGCAGGTTTGCTGTGACACTTGGTTTGACTCCCACTTTTCTCTGTCCCTGGCAACTCTACCCCTAGAAAACTCTTAGCTGTTCTTCTTGCTACCACTAATATAATTCTTATAGGGACTCCTGGGTCACCTAGTGGAACTAAGTGCAGCTCAAGAAAGCTGGCTTGTCTGTACTCTCTTGTTATGCCACCATTCTCTTGAACATACTTGGACAACTGTATATGATTCTCCTCCCAAGGTTTCACAGAGAGAATGGTACCAAAACCCTTGCTTTAGATTTATCTCATCCCATACAACACCCTTCTCATCCTGGCCCGCCCTAGAACTTTGGTTCAGAGAGGGCTAGCAAAACATATGCTCACCTTACACAGGTTTGTCCTTTCTTTCTTTCTCTCTTTCTTTCTTTCTTTCTTTCTTTCTTTCTTTCTTTCTTTCTTTCTTTCTTTCTTTCTTTCTTTCCTTCTTTTTTTCTTTTCTTTCTTTCTCCCTTTATGACATCACAAGGTCATATCCTCTTTCCAGAAATAGGATTCAACTTACCTACATTTCTGGGATCATAAAGGCAAATGAGGAACAGGAAGAGAAACTAGTTTACTGATGAGGGAAGCTCCAAAGTAGAGTTTTATTGATATATTCAGCATTGTTCCTGGCACAGAATATATATTTAATAAGTGCCAACTATTACTAATAATTATACACACACACACATACACACACACATACACACACACACACACACACACACACACACACACACACACACACATATATATATATATATATATATATATATATATATATGTACAATATGCAAATTGACTGGATGGCAGAATGACTGGTTGCTATGATGCACACTGACCACCAGGGGACAGACATTCAACACAGGAGTTTCCCCAGCCTGCAGGTTGTGATTGCCCAACAGGCTAACCTCTCAGTTCCTCTCCCTGGCTGGTAGCCTCTGATCGCCCAATGCAGGATAGGGAACTGGGGGTGGGTGGTATCAGATGTGGGCGGTGCCAGACCAAGACAGGTGTGCGTGTGCGGGGCCCCAATCACCCCTCTGGTGGTCCAACACACAGAGGGTGACAGGCGCCAGCAGTAGGGGGAGATTGACTCTGATCACAGGCTAGGCCTAGGGACCCTACCTATCCACAAATTTGTGCACCAGGCCTCTAGTGTTCTATATTTGTTCAAAGGAAGATACTGCCATCCTTTTTCAAAGCAGGTCAGATGATCAAAAATTTGCATGTTTGTAAGTCAGTTGAAATTTTGTATTGTTCCTAAAGAGAAGCAGAAGGTCCATGTTTTTCTTCTGAGTATTAGGATTGATTATTGATTCAAATGTATGCCTACTCTTTAGCTCTATTTTCATGTTATCAAGAGTCCTATTATCCTGGTTTCATGATGCAAATTAAAATAATTATATGTAAAAATTTCCCTGTAAGAAATACTTATTAATTAATTAATTCACTTAATAAATATTTATGTAGCACCTATTACATGCCTGGGGATACATGAATAAAATATTATCTCTGTTTCTTCTGGACATAGGACAAAGAGCTCATTATTTAATATACAAAGAGCTTTTACAAGTCAATAAAGAAGGTCAAAACACAAAATTTGACCAAGGATATAAAGATAATTCTCAAATACACACTCAAACACAGATATGCACACACAAGAGACCTATAAATATTTTAAAATCATTAATCTACCCAGAATTAGTGGAATGAAATTACATTTCTATGATACTTCATACTGTGCTTCAATGAGACTGATTCTGTCTCAATTTTATTTGAAGTATGAAAAGATTAGATTCAAAGGAGATCATAATGTTAAAATT
This sequence comes from Lasiurus cinereus, assembly GCA_011751065.1. Taxonomy (NCBI): domain Eukaryota; kingdom Metazoa; phylum Chordata; class Mammalia; order Chiroptera; family Vespertilionidae; genus Lasiurus; species Lasiurus cinereus. Next base: position 5,446,206 of record JAAGEH010000079.1, on the reverse strand, counting down.
TCTAAGTAATCAAGATCAGTCAACTCTTAAAGAGTTCTTCTATAATGAGGAGGTAAAACAGACTAGAACATTGGAGAATGAGGGAAGATTTGGGAAGAGCAGTGTTTAAAAGCTGTTGGTTTGCCTCTAGTTCTACCTCTAAGGAGAGCAGTTAAGGGAGTCCTGATTTCTGACCTAAGGTCTGAAGAGTTTTAAAGGGATCCTAGAGTCTAGGTTTTCATTCAACACAAATGTATTGAGTTGTACAAGTTGTACTCAGTGCTACTGTACTAAGTGCTGGAGATACAGCAGTAAGGAAGACACATGATACACCACCACTATAGAACATATGTCCTGAGAATGACTTTGTTCAGCTATTCAGTTTTATACATTGATTGCTCATTCATAAGGATTACATTGAGGGGACATTCCAAGTGAACTGTGAATAGATCTATGCAAATGAAGCACATATTAGCTCACGCCCTAGAACAACCAGCTTCCAAAATTTCTGTAGGGAAAACCAAGATGGTGGCATAAGATATACATCTGTATGTGCTGTCTCTTGCAACCACACCAAAACTACAACTAAAAGACAAAACGACTATCCCCCAGAACCACGAGAAAGCTGGCGGAGTGGAAGTTCTACAACTATAAAGAAAGAAAAAAGTGCATCTAGACCTGGTAGGACGTGCAGAGGCTCAGAAAGGCAGAGGTACCAAGACAAGCGCTAATCAGGCTGGCATGCGCTGTTGTTTTTCAAGTGGGAGGGAGTTACAAGTTCCCAACTCTCTGAGCTCCAGTTTCTGGCAAGATTCTGGGGACCCAGACTCATACAGGGAGAAACTGGACTGTCTGCCATCAGGTCAGAAAGAGAGGGTGGCTCTCTCATAGAGTTGCGCACTGGAATAATTGTTTACTGCGCTGGGGCACGGGACATAGGACACTGAACAGAACAAGGCAGAGAGGGCTGACTGGCAGCCATGCTGTTTGCCATGCCCTAGCCTAAAGACTCCCTGAGACCCCGCCCCACCCAATTTACAAACCCACCCAGCTGTGTGGCGACTTTTGCATATGAATGGCCTGCCCTCTGGCAGCTTAACCTAACAAATTGCATCTGGGTCAGACAACTCCAAAACTTCCAAACTCCAAGCAAAGAGGAGAAATCTGCAGAGCTCTCTGTAGCTCCTGTTGGATGGCCTTAGACACTAGCTGACTGGCACCTCCTTGAAGATCTAGGAACCAGTGTACCTAGAGGTTAGTGTGAAACGACACCAGATTTAAACCCCTCACATACATAAGTGACAAACTCAGTGAGCACCAAAAGGCAAACTCGGTGAGCACCAAAGCCCCACTAAAGCAAGTTCTGCCCCATAGGGGTATCTCCAGCACAGCACTTCTTCCATTAATAGACACAGCTAATCCTCATAGTCAGTTGGCCTGGAGGTCAATTCCTCCCAATGTACCAATAGCAATCAAGGCTTAACTACAACAAGAATGTGAACCCAGCTCACAAAGGAGTGCACCAAGAGTATCCACCTCAGGTGATTGGGGAGGCAGAGTTACTGGGCTCTAAGGACAACTAGCACACAAAGCCATTCCATCAACACTGGGAAGCAGCCAAAATGCGGAGACCAAGGAACATGTCACGAATGAAAGAAATGGAGGAAAGCAAACGACTGGACATAGAGTTTCAAACCACATTTATAAGGTTACTCAAGAATCTTCTACAAACTGCCTACAAATTTATTGAGAACTCTGAGAAACTTAGTGAGACCCTCAAAGATCTTAATGAAAATGCCCCCCAAAATGGAAAAGGACCAGTCAGAAATTAAGCATGCACTGTCTGAAATAAAAAATAATATACAGAAATCCAACAGCAGACTAGAGGACCCCAAGAATCAAATCAAAGATCTGAAATATGAGGAAGCAAAAAACACCCTAACAGAAAAACAAAAAGAAAAAAGAGTCCAAAAATGTGAAGATGGTGTAAAGAGCCTCTGGGACAACTTCAAGCATACCAACATCAGAAATATGGGAGTGCCAGAAGAAGAGAGAGAGCAAGATACCAAAAACCTATTTGAAGAAATAATGACTGAAAACTTCCCACATCTGGTGAAAGAAATAGACTTACAAGTCCAGGAAGCACACAGAACACCAAACAAAAAGAATCCAAAGAGAACCACACTAAGACACATCATAATTAAAATACCCAGGGCAAAAGATAGAGAGAGAATCTTGAAAGCAGCAAGAGAAAAACAGTTAGTTACCTACAAGAGAGTACCCATATGACTATCAGCTGATTTCTCAACAGAAACTATGCAGGCCAGAAGAGAGTGACAGGAAATATTCAATGTGATGAATAGCAAGAATCTACAATCAAGAGTGCTCTACCCAGCAAAGCTATCATTCAGAATTGAAGGTCAGATAAAGAGCTTCACAGATAAGAAAAAGCTAAAGGAGTTCATCACCACCCAACCAGGATTATATGAAATGCTGAAGGGTTTTCTTTAAAAAGAGGAAGAAGAATAAAAAGGTAAAGATAAAAATTATGAACAACAAAGTGATAACAAATACATACCTATCAACAAGTGAATAAAAATTCTGATGAACAGAATAAACTGGTGAATATAATAGAATTAGGGGAATAGAAAGGGAATAGACTAACAATTCTCGGGGGAAAGAGAGAGTGAGGGGTACAGAAAGAGATTGGACAAAAATCTTACACCTATGGATGAGGACAGTGACAGGGGGGAGGGGTAAAGGGCATGGAGTTGGGGGGAGAGAATCAGGTTGAGGGGAGCTATGGGAGGAAAAAAAAGAGGAACATCTGAAATAAAGTGAACAATAAAGATTTCTTTTAAAAAAAATCCTGTAAAAAGAAAAGCTTCTATGTGCTCAGTTTTGTGTTTTGTTTTGCTGTTTCTGCAAGTGATATGTACTCAGCTAATCTTGTTCTTCATCTCAAGTCCTATTTATCAGGCGGCTTTCACCATAAAAATCGAAAGCTCTTTATTACTGATGGATTGCATGTCCTTTGTAGAAGATGAAAATAAAACTCTCAACAGACATCAGCATTTAGTCAGGCTTCAAAGAATAATTTTTTTTATAAAACTTTTTTTTGGAGCTTGATTTTCTCTGAAAAGCAGTATTCTTAGCAATAATCAGCCTATTCCCTACTATCAGTAATGTCCATGGAATTTAATGGGAAGACAGCAAGCTCAGAGCTGGATATGGCTGTGCTTCATGATTGTCTCCAGCTTTGGTCTCCATGTCAGGAAGTGACAGAAGGAATGGAGGGTGAGGCCCCAGTCAAAAAGGACAGTACTTTTTTCATTCAGAAACCATAGCTAGAGTCCATTTATTTCCACTTTTATTATTTCCATAGTCGATGATATCTCTATGCTACATATAATAAAAGTAAAGTTTTAACAGTTTATGTAATTAATTTCCCTGGGCCTGTGTCAGTTAAGGCAGGAACCAGGATTCAAACTCTGATCTACCTGCTTCAGCTTCTTTCCACTTCATTATGCTGCCTCTTACACAAGCCCTGTGCAAAGCTCTTAAGCAGCAGCAAATCCTAGAAGCTCCCAAATTAAAAATTCCCTGTTATTTGTTTGCTGAGTGTTTCTAGAACAGCCACCAGAGAGCCTCATCCTCAGGGAATCTGTCACATTAGACTGCCCATGTGGGCTGTTTGATTTAAAGTTGATCCCAAGTCACCAAAGGAAGAATGTTAGCTGTTCTATGAACTGAAATGGGATAACATAAAATGTCAACAAAAGTCTCACAGGAGCTGAGACCGGTTTGGCTCAGTGGATAGAGCGTCGGCTTGCGGACTGAAAGGTCCCAGGTTCGATTCCGGTTGGGGGCATGTACCTTGCTTGCAGGCACATCTCCACTGTGGGGCGTGCAGGAGGCGGTTGATCGATGTCTCTCTCTCATCGATGTTTCTGACTTTCTATCTCTCTCCCTTCCTCTCTGTAAAAAATCAGTAAAAAAAAAAAAAATATATATATATATATATATATATATATATATTTTTTTAAGTCTTACAGGAAACACAAAAACATTGGTGAGACATAGACCAGGGATGTCGAAGGTTCAAGAAGCAAGATCCTCCATTGGGGTTCTGCCAATCAGTTAGCACTTGGTCATGAAGGGAAATAACAACTCCAGGACCACAGACAAGCTAATGATTTTCTCAGTGGATACTAGTTGATGGTAATATGAAGGTAATACAAACCCTGAAGAAGGGATGTCATAGCACAAGGAGAAATTCAAGAAATTGCGACATCTCTTGAATATATTTTGTTTTGTCATAGGATTTCTTTTTTCCATGTATGTCTGTATTTGCCCTAATATTTTTAAGGCTTTCTTTCCCAAATTTTTACCCAAAATCTATACCAGAAGATATGTCAGGTTTTCCCTTTGGTTTTGAGTTTCCACAGCATGTTGCACACCTCAGAATCTCTTGCCCATGTTTGAGAAATGGAGTTCTTACTGAGGACAAAATGTAATCTGATCACATGCCTCTTGCCAACACTTACAGTCTCAGTTTCCCATTTCGGTCTCAAGGGCCAGTTTCAATGAGCTGTTTAATATTCCTATAACATACCATTCCTCTTATTCCTCTGCACCTTGGCACCTCTGCAGATGTTGTTGCCCTACCTGGAATACCATTATACCTATTCTTTGCCTAGCAGTTTGCTGCTTACCTTCCAACACAAGGCTCGGAATAGCCCTCTGTTCTTCCCAGCATTTCAGATATAACATAATATTCCACAAGGGCTATCGTGATCGAGTTTTGAAATCATGGCTAAAAACTCTCAGCTCTTATTCCTAGGCAGTTTATCAAGCCTCCACCTCAACTGCTCTGATGAGACTCTAACATTCCTGTGCGACAATACCCATATGCCCAAGTTGCAGAGCCCTCACTCCTCAAATACCCCAAACTCAGGGACAACCTTCTGTGACTCTCCAGAATGATTTGTTATATCCCATTCCTAAGAAGCCCTTGCAAAACCTGGCTAACCCCATTCCAATTGCCATGTAGAAGGTGCCTCCTACAGTTCCAGCTAGCTGTTAACCTGTCTCTGGATGCAACACTCTGTGGCAGCCTTGGCTTGTTTAGAGCTTTTCTGCCTTTGTGTTGTGTCCCACCATCCAAAGAACCTAAAATCATATTTAATATTATATAATGTTGAAACACCAGATGGGCTAAGTGCTCCCTTCCCTCTGTTATGTGCTGAGAGACCAGAACTGTTGAATTTACAGCCCATCAGGACCAGCTGTGACTCAGCAAAGAAGTTTATAATTATGTTCAACACTTTCAATTGGGCCCCCCACCCTATAGGCCTCTATCTCTGGCCAGGCCAAAGAACCCCACCC
>JAAGEH010000079.1:5425530-5440829 GCA_011751065.1 Lasiurus cinereus | reverse complement strand
CCCACCCTATAGGCCTCTATCTCTGGCCAGGCCAAAGAACCCCACCCATGCACAAATCTGTGTACAGGGCCTCTAGTTAGAGAATAGAGAGTTATAAAAATGTACCCATTAGAAAATAAAGAGTTATAGTCCATTCAAATAAAATTCAAAATTAAGTTTGATAAAAACCACATTGATAATACATATGATATTTGTAATATGTATCCTTTTGGGTAAGGGTAGTAAGTCTCCTGCTTAAGTGAGAAGAGTTGAGATTGTTCCTTTTGCTTTGCCAGGCCTACAAGAAGGAAAATATGCAGGGGCCAGAGTAGTGGAATTGATTCTTTTATTCTCTTAATCTGGGCCAGACCTCTCATTTTAAAAGTGGTAGAGCTTCCTCTATTCTCTCTGCAGGTGACATGTTGGAGTGGACATTCCATCATCTGTGTTTATTAATTGCTTCCCCATGTGTGGAAGGAGGAGTGGCTCATCTGATAGTTTAGAGAGAATCCAGGACAAAGGAATAGGTTCTATGCTATCTGCCTTACAGAGAAAACCTGCCTCTCTCTCTCTCTCTCTCTCTCTCTCTCTCTCCCTCCCTCCCTCCACCTTTCCTCTCCTTTCCACTTCTCTGCCTTAAACAGGTGAGTAAATCAGGCTGCCCCTGCCCAATCTGTCTGGACTTCTTTAATTTAAGGTAGAAGCCAGGAAGGTAGGTCCTCCATCTTCTTTAATACAAAAAGAGATTCTGCTCTTTGGTAAGAGAGAGAGAGAGAGAGAGAGAGAGAGAGAGAGAGAGAGAGAGAGAGAGAGAGAGAGAGAAAGAAAGACTTTCCAGCCTATTTGTAAAGGCTCCTATTAGCTTTCAATTCTTGTGAGCATAAATTACCATGTTGATCTGGGAAGGAAAGGGGTTGACTCTTAGGTCTCTTCCTCCTAATACATATAAACTCATCCATAATGTAGAATTAGTAATATTGAGTAAGTTATGCAAACTTTTTTTGTCAATATGTAATTATTTGACTTAAGTTATGATGGTGAATTAATAAGCAAACTGGCCATAATAACCTTCCCTAGAAAGGTCTCATTAATAAGCCATGCTGCTTATTAATTCAAAATATCATTAGAATTATGCTTAGCAATTCCAGTGACTTCAGATCATTTGCTAACACAAGTGAAAAAGAAAACTTTTTCTAGGTTAAGCAGAATTAGACTGATTATAGGAAACCCAAGTACCCAATGAAAGTAAAATGCAAACCATGGAGCATCTTTTAAATGAGACGTAGCCTCAGGTCCTCTTAAAAAATAACAGATTAAAGGAAACTATGCAATTGAGTAAGGACTTATGGGAAAGGCCTTTAATGGAACAATTTTTTTTTTGGAGTAATTGCAAAGAAGGCAACTTGGTGATTTTTATTGAACAACACAGAATAATTTAAGGATGTAAGAGCACACACTTTCCATAAGAGATTACCCTCTTACTGGAAGGGCTGCCTCTGCAATGCGTACATGGCTGGGGGCATTCCAGGCACCCTCGATGGCTTTGATTAATTACTTTCCTTGTATTCTATTTTATTAGAGAGTCATGCAGTGAGGAATGAGGACTAACTTGATCAGAAAATAGCTTCTGTTGAATCAAATGTTTAAAAATAGCATTGAAATGTGGTGAATCAGGGAAAAGAAGACAAATAGGCATACTGAGGCTCTCAACAGCTGCTTTCATAACACGGGGTCTTCTAAACTCTGTGTCCTTCACGCCAGCTCTTGGGGTAGGAATTCAACCCAAATTCAAGTATTTTTGCCAACTATTTTGCCTGTACACACCTCTATAAAAAAGGAAACGAGAACTTAAAACAAAACATTGAACAGATATTTTAATACTTTTGTATAGTCCAGGCTGATTAGACTAGTTATAAAAGGCAGTTTTCAGTGTGGGATGAGCAGCCATTAAAACTGCAAATGGTCAGTTACTGTATGTTGTTTGAAACAGACCAAAAAATTGAAAAGATACTAGTTTCTCAGACTGGCTTAAAAAGCAGTAAACATCCCGAAAACGATTTGGCTCAGTGGATAGAGTGTTGGCCTGCGGACTTAAAGGTCCCAGGTTCCATTCTGGTCAAGGGCACATACCTTGGTTGTGGGCATATCCCCAGTGGGAGGTGTGCAGGAGGCAGCCGATCAATGTTTCTCTTATCAGTGTCTCTAACTCTCTCTCTCCCTCTCTGTAAAAAATCAATAAAATATGTTTTTTTAAAAAGCAGTAAACATGGAAATTAATTAGGTATGACTTTCTAAGTATATGTGTCTCACCTGTCATTCCCACTCACCTCCCCTTTTTTGACTTTACCCACAGTGTAACTCTTGGTGGCCAGAACCACTTACTTGACCTACCATTTTGTTAATACTTGAAATTTTTCAATATTTTGTTTGTTTTTCGTATCATACCAGCTAACTTGCAAGCTCTTCAGAGGCCACAGAATGGATAGTCTACATTATTAGACTACCCAGCAGTGCTGGGCACAAAAAAGGGTGGCCAGCACCAATATTCTGTGTTTTTCCCTATTGTCTTTGGGATAAAAGTCAAAAAGTTTAGCCTGCTGAAAAGGGGCCATTCATCCAATTTTGCCAACTCTTTGGCTTTTTTCTCAGCACTGCCAATACTTGCCTCACGGATACTATGTTCCAAGCATACTGGATTTCTTTCAAAGTATAAATATATGACATATTCTCTCTTATTTTAGGACTTTCACATGCAGCTACAATTTTTTCCTTCCTCCCCATCACCTAGATTATACCATTATACACTTGACTAAGATAGCCCTTATTATCACATTTTCAGGAGGCTTATCATGAGACCCAAGACGGGGTCCACATCCCTCCAGTGCACCTCTGCAATACCCTGCACCCACCACTGTTGTACCACTTACCAGAATGCATTATAAAGGTCTTACAAGTGCCTGAAGGCAAAGGCTGTGTCTCAGTTATAGTTCTATCTGTTTCTGCTACTACCCAGCTTCCTTTCATTTTTGCTGACTTAACCTATGAATGAATGACTGAACTGATGGCCTTGATGGGTGACTCCCAGTGATCTCTGCTAAAGGTAAAGGATAAAGGAGGTCAAATGTATGGTGATGGAAGATTTGACTTTGGGTAGTAAACATATAATGCAATATACAGATGATGTATTCTGAAATTGTACACTTGAACCCTATATAGTTTTGTGAACCAATGTCACCCCAATACAGTTAATGTAAAAGGAAAGTCTCCTGCTTGAAGGATTCTAAATATTTTACCTGAGGATTGTCCTGAAAGTTGAAAATTAGAATACAGTTTTTTATAATATAGCAGGAATTGGTGCTGAATGAATGCACAAAATAAATCTTGCTCAAGAAAACACTTTGCTAATAAAAGTAGCCTACACTTGTAAAGTCCTCACTTACAGATAAACTAAACAAATTGAGACAAACTTTAAATTTGGCTTGAAAGCTATTAACCAAACTGATACCCAAGGCCTTGATTTACATGAATTATTTGGCTTAAAAAATCAATTTAATGCAGTTTGTAAAAATTATTTTTTTAGGTTCACATGTGTGTTCATTGTAAATATGCAATGTCTGAATTACAGTTTAATGAATTGACTATTTTTTCTACTTAGCTGACAAATTGCATGCCTCTTTATTTCCTTTTTCATTTCAAAAGGTGGAGAGACTATGAAACCCTGAGTACCATTTTGTTCTCTCTTATTAAGGCTCTTCTGTAAACACCCAGAATATTGGCTCTGTGAACAATATTTCTGGGCTGTCCTTGATTTTTTTAAATCCTCAAGAAAAAATGATTTAAGCAGAGATTATTGACGTCTGTTGGCATTCTGGATGTCATTTGAGTCATGTCTGAAGAATTCAAATGATGTCGAAGGAACTGAAGTAATCCAAGCAAACTCATCCTTTAAGGAATTTGAATTAAATGTTCAAAATCTGAGAGATGAAGCGAGGAAAGAAAAATGCTTAACCCTAAGCTACAAGGGTGAATACAGACATTCATATCAATAGGAATTTTGTGAATAGATATTCTTTCTTATTTAGAAGGTATGCATCTTCTGGGAGTCCTCATTGTGAAAATTGTCTTTATTTCTCTATTGCCTCATGCCACAGACTCAAATTAAAAATCAGAAGTCTGTTGAATTTAGGAGAATGTGGCAGGTAGGTAACTGTCATGCACTACGAAAATTGAAGGAAGAAAATAAGGTGAAAGTGCAAATTATAGTTTAGTTGGAACACTAAAAAAACAAAACAAACCACTGTTTAATCCTTCTGAAAGCTGAAGAGAAATGTTCATACCTTGCCAGATGGAAGTTAAAAATGATCAAATCAATGTTTTATAATATTGATATACCCTTCAAATGTCAGTGTTTTATGAAAGATTTTAGAAATTTGAATGATCATCATGGAAATAACTGATAATAAACTGTAATTATATAACTTACTTTTACAAAGCACTTACATATTTATTAATTATTTGCTCCTATAGTATACCTGTGGAATATCCAGGACATATTTTCTATTTTACAAAAATGAAACCAAGAATTAAGTAGGAAGGTAGAATGAATTGGCCAGAGTATTTTTCCCTCTTTCCACTCTCTAAGTCCAAAGAAATCTAATTTTCCTCTGGTTGACAATCTGAAGTAGAGCAAAACACATCACTTTGTTGCCAATGTCATTTTAATTCAGTTTGCTGATAAGTGAAAATCATTTTGCACTGGGGAACCTAGTTTCTATAAGAAGAAAATAGATTGTCCTGCTCAACATGGGAGAGCAATGAGAACTGAATGATATTAAATTTCATGAAGTCAGCTGGCTGGCCCCTTGGCATCCAAATGTGAACCCAAAAGGTGCCTCCTGTGCATCCTAACAAATCCTGGCCATGCTCCCATGTGTCCCAAATTGATGTCATGAGATCTTTACTTTGCTCATTCTTATGTGAGATGCTCAGACCCTTTGAAGTAAATATTTCCCAAATAGTTTTATCTCATTTGATTGGCAATAAACAGCAAATGCTTCTGATGTACTAGCTGGGAGGGAAAAGGCATTTATTATTACTTTTAAACTATGAAGTTTGGGACAAAATGACTCTTAGAGACAGATATAAATAAGCACAGAGAGGAACTCTCTTTGTCCACTCATTTCCATTAAGAAGTATTTGCCAAACAGAAAATTTAATGGGGGATTTTTTTTCCAGGCAACAGGGTAGTGTTTGTAAAGTCTCCATAGAGTAAGAAATCATAGCATATTTGTAGAGTTACAAGTAGGACAATGAGCTGTAGCCCAAAGAAACATGTGGGAGACTGGCAGGAGAGAAGTCTGGACACAGAGACAAGTACAAGACCATGAAGTAGTGTCAATGCCAAGATAAATCTGTATGCTATCTCATGGGTTATGAGGAACTATTAAAAATTTGAAAGCAATGAAGTGACATTTTCATATTAGATTGTTTCAGAATAGAGAAGATAGTTTGAAGCTGGGTCAAATTGGATGCAAGGAGGATACCTAAAAAGCTATTAAATTGAGAGATGATGAGGCTTCCCTAATCTATGACAGAATCTATAACATTCGCAGGATTAACTTACAAGGGAAAATGTCGTGGAGGGTGATAAGATGGCCACACTTATCACCTTCTTTATATATAAGTCCCTTTGCAATGTGTCTTTGCAGCCCCTTCCATCAAAATATCGAGTCTTTCATGCTAGCCAGTTTGGCTCAGTGGATAGAACATTGGTCTGTGGAGCAAAGGGTCCTGGGTTCCATTCAGGTCAAGGACACGTACCTTGGTTGCAGGTTCCTCCCTGGCCTGGGCCCTGGTCAGGGCGCTTACAGGAGGCAACCAACTGATGTGTTTCTTTCACATTGATGTTTCTCTCTGTCTTTCCTTCTCTCTTCCACTCTCTCTAAAAGATCAATGGAAAAATATCCTTGGGTGAGAATTAACAAATGAAAAATATTTTTTAAAAAAGGATTTAAAAATTAAAAAATAAATAAAATGAAAAAAAATATGGAGTCTTTCCACCTCTTGAATCTGATGTGGCTCCATGCCTTGCTTTGACCAGGAGAATGAGGCAAAGGCAATACTGTGCCACTTTCAAAAGTAGGCTTCCTGGCTCTGGAAACTAATGTGTTTAAGCCTGCTCTCTTCTAAAAGTCCACTAAAATAACAGTGAATAAAGTGTTTTTTTTAAAGATATCAGGTGAACAAAGACATCAAAAATGACAAAAATATTGTAATTAAACTAATTAATTTTCTATAAAAATACTAATAATATATTAAACTGGCATAGTTTGTTTGCCAATTCCTTCAGAGATAACACATTAACAATAATTACAAATGAGTTAGAGTAATTTACAAGTATAGTAACTTGATCTAAATGAAAACTCATAATATGTAACTAAATCCTCTGCATCCACATATTAAACCATTACCTTTGGGCATAGTTTCCATAGAATAATTACTGACTTTGAAATCATTGCTGATGTTACTTCAGGATATGTGTATTTTCTGGTTTTCTTATGGTCAGTTTTATTACTAAAATTCCCATGATGGATGACAAATGTGGGCAACATTCTGAGCAAATTACAAATTTATTATCTTGAAAAATAGAAAATGTGCACCTAATTTGTTATTAAGCGTGCACTGCTGTCATTCTTTAGCTCATTTTGTTTTAAAGTTTTATTGGAAAAAAAATTTAAATGATCAAAAAACAGACTTGAAACATGCACTAAATTATAAAACTGAGAAAGGATAGCCAGAGAGAGGCACAGGCCCTTCCTTCTACCCTCTCCAGGCTTGCAAGATGAAACAGACTTATGAAGGAAAACCACAGAAACAAACAAAATCCATTTTTATCCAGCAGGGCCAGACATCCTGACCAAAAGGTGACCTATAGCCAATTATAATGCCATTATAATAGTATTAGCATTGCAAATAGACCAATGCCCATCATGCCATGACAGTTTTGGAAAAGACCAAATGAGGATAAAAACTCCCCCACCCTTTGGAAAGGTGATGCCTTACCGGTCACATCTTAGCTCCTCCCAGATTCGCCCCTTTATGAAGTCCCCCCTGTAGCTGAAATATAAACCTAGTCCCCAAAACTCTTCGGGGCAACTACTTCTCCGGTCTGTCCTCACTCCCTATCTGAGTGTGTACTTCCACTTCAGTAAAATTGTGGTGTTTTGCTGACTCTTTCTGTCTCACTCTCAAAGTCCTCCTTGCACGGTGACAAGAACCTGGACTCTGTCTCTGGGTTGAGGCCTCCTTTGGCTTCCCCATAATTCTTCAACATCAAAACTTCCATAGAAAGAAGGTTGCACTAACTTTCTAAGCATTCTATGGCAGAATAGTTTAGTCTATTTCCCACATGTACTTTGTGGTCACCAAACATATCATATCTGAAGTTTCTCATTGACTCCAATCCCTACTACAGGGCAGTCTGGCAACTTTTTGAATTGTAGAGTTCACAGCTAAGGTCATGCATCACTGGGTAGTGCAATTAAAACTGGCAGGTGGGACAAGAATGAAAAAATCCTCCTCCTTTTTTTCATTTGTAACATAATGTCTCTTCAGGTTGAATAACCCCATCTTCTCATTCTCATCTCTGGGAGAATTATCTATCCCCACCGATCCCAGGAAGTTGATTATCAGAATGAGGAGGAGGAGATTGGGGAAAGAGAATATGTTTAGCTTGCAGAGCGTGTGATTGGATAAATCAATTCTATGAGCTTTTGAACACTCCCTGAGTCACTTACTTGTTCCTTTTAAAGTCAACAGAGATGATTTTCACAGAGTCAGGTTGTTATTTCAGAACCTGGCATATGTTCCCTAGGGACCTTTGTATCTTTTCACCCATTGCCTTGCTATCATTCTTAAAGCTAAAAAGCTTCCATGATGCTATTCATGAAAACAAACAAAAAAAAAAAAAACAACAAAAAGAAACCAATAAAAAAACACACAGTAGAATTGTTCCCTCTTTGCTTGTTCCCATCCAAAACCATCAGTTGCACCTTCTGGAGGAAGAGACAATTTCTATACAGAAAGTTCAGAGACATTGGGAAGGGCATCCATCCCCACTCAACATGTATTTGCTATTAGGGCAGCCTATTATCAGGGATTTAAGCCTTTCATTCCACCATTAGAGATAAGTGAAAATCCTGTGCAATCCTCCTGGGGAGGAATTAATACCACAGTACAAAATGACAACAGTGTCCTCAGAGACCCACAAATAGTTCTCCTGAAGTGGGTGACCTTCTATGGTCCTGAATTGTTTCTACAAATGAGCAAGGGGAACATACACAGTTCATTGTGACTAGGACGTGGGTCTTCTGATTCCTCAGTCATTGTTCTTAGAGCAGTGGTTCTCAACCTTCCTAAGGCCTCTACCCTTGCATACAGTTCCTTATGTGGTGGTGACCCCCAACTATGAAATTTTGCTACTGTTATGCATCGTGATGTAAATATCTGCATTTTCTGATGGTCTTAGGTGACCCCTGTGAAAGGGTCGTTCGACCCCCAAAGGGGTTGTGATTCACAGGTTGAAAACCGCTGCCTTAGAGGAAGAAAACAAACTGAGTACAGAAGATACTGGGTAGGGCATGAATGGAAGCCATAGAAAGGTCAGGAAAATAAAGGTCAGAAAATGGGAATTCTACTTCTGCCAAAGTACATTTCCACTCTCCCTTGTCGCACCAAGAAACAGTATGTTTCTGGGCATTGCTACTCAAACAAGAACTCAGACTAGACATGTCGGCCTTACCCAAAGGTTCGTTAAAAATGCACAATCTCAGTCTCCAGCCCAGAGCTACATTTTAACAAGATCTCCAAGTGATCCTAGTATACTTTAAAGTATGAGAAGTACTGAGCTAGGTCCACAGGCAACAACTCAGATGATTGCCCCATCAAGACTATCCTGCCCACATAGTCCTCCTACAGAAGCCAGGACCAGCCTCTGGGCTGACACAACACCTTATTATTTCAAGTCCTCAATTCACAGGTTTTTTTTTAATGTAACTCCAGAATCCTCCAAGAGGGTAAGTGGAGAGTCACAATACATGAAAGTGGGGAAGCCAGCAACAAGTGCTTGGACAGTTTAAATAAAAGTTGCTAGGACTTCACCTAGTTATGTGTATAAACTATATCTAATTGGAATGTTTTCGTTTGACTTCATTTGATTTTATTTAATGTGTTTGTTTTGTTTGTCCATATAAAGATTCTTTTTATTTCATGGAGCAGGCAAATTGAAACTGTTCCACAGGCTACCTCCTAAATGTCTCTCATTCCTCCTGTTCCATACTAGGTTATGCCTAGCTCTATTTTATAGGTTTTTCCAAATAAGCACTTTTATAAGGCAGTTTTCCTACTAGATTGTGACTCCTTAAAGGAAAAATTGTATAGTTAGTGCTGGCCCCCTGCCAATGCATGAGTGAGGTGATGTGTGATACTGGCCGTTTCTGCCCCCTGCTGACAAGCTTTGCTCTGGAGCATTTCATTGGACCAGCAGTGACTTTCATTCTCATGGCTCCCCTGCCCAATTCTGCTTCCTCCCTTTTTCTTTCAAAGGTTTCATCCTCTATAAACATTTTGCACCCCTACTTCATGTGAAGATTCTGCTTCCTGGAATGTGCTACTGGTACCCTGAGAGAATATTCTTTGTCCAGCCAGGCTACTTGCCTCATTAGTTTTTCAGGTGGGAGTCCATGCCTGGTCTAACTCACTGTCTATTCTAACTTTTGTCATTTTTTGGTAGTGAAGCCTGGCCAACAGCCTCACTTCAGTTTCTTCTGAACACATTCTTCTGTATACCATGTCCTTCATCAGCCTCAGGCCTGGCAGTGCAACAAAGCAATAGACATATGCAGGCATACAATATTCAATGTGCCAAGAAATTCTCTCTCATAGAATCCTCATTTATAGTTTTAAGGAAGAACTTTGGTTAGTCCAGCTCAAATTACATTCTCTTACCTGAACCATCACTAAGAACAAGAGGGTGAATAGGGCATTATGATGGATCAAACTCTGAGTTCATGGGGCTCTGTGGCTTCAAGAGGGAATATTCTATGATTGCTAGCTCCAAAGTCTATATATTGGGAGAGGCAGTCCTCGATGCTGATGTGACCAGGAGAAAGAGGGAATAGGATATAGGGTATTCAAAAACAAACAGACAAAAAGTAGTTTCTCACTATATGTTCCCTGTTTTAAGAAGCATGAGTCATGTACAATTACAATAGAATATAGTAGCCATTGTTAAAGGAATGTTACTACAAAGAAGAAAACACTAATTGGATATATTTTGGAGGATGTGAAGGCAGTGTCTACAGAGTGGGAAGTAAGAGAAAGAAATGTCTAAAAATGCTTCAAAAATTGACCTTAAGGAATAAACAAAAGCTTGATTAAAAAGACAAGCTGGGGGACCAACCAGATGCAAGGAATGGAATGTCCAGGTCACTGAGATCTAAAATTTCATGGCAGAACATCCTCCCCTGAATCCCCCCTATTGGAGCATTTCTATGGAAGTATATGAAGCTTTAGGATGGACTGGACACTGCACATCTCTAGTTGAAATGCACCTTTCCTTCCTGAATGCTTTTTATTCATAGCAAATATTCATTGAAGTAATCAGGCTGACCCATTGGTTTACCTATCTTTTATTTATATATATCTTGTTGACCAGGAGTTCAACAGGGAGTTCAACCAGAGAGCGGGGCCAACCACTCCCAGCCCCTCTTCCCAGCTGGCCCAATCGGCCCTGATTGGGGCAGGCCAACCAGACCCCACCAGTGCACGAATTCATGCACTGGGCCTCTAGAGTGTGTGTGTGTGTGTGTGTGTGTGTGTGTGTGTGTGTGTGTGTGTGTATTTATATATACCAGAGAGAAAGGAAGAGAGAGAGAGAGAAATATCAATAATGGAAGAGAAGTATTGATCAGCTGCCTCCTGCACACCCTACACTGGTGATCAAGCCTGCAACCCAGGCATATGCCCCTACTGGGAATCAAACTGTAACCTCCTGGTTCATAGGTTGATGCTCAACCACTGAGCCATGCTGGCTGGGCAGCTTACCTATATTTTTATAGCTATGTTTCTTTGATTTTTAAAAAATATATTTTATTGATTTTTTTTACAGAGAAGAAGGGAGAGAGAGATAGAGAGTTAGAAACATCGATGAGAGAAAAACATTGATCAGCTGCCTCCTGCATGCTCCTCACTGGGGATGTGCCCACAACCAAGGTACATGCCCTTGACCAGAATCAAATCTGGGACCCTTCAGTCCGCAGGCTGACACTCTATCCACTGAGCCAAACTGGTTTTGGCTTTTCTTTGATTTTTATAGCCACAGATGCATCCACAGAAAAGGTTAGGATTTCAACTCAGTAAAGAGGGGATAATTATGTATGACGAAAGACTGTGGATGGAATATTGGAGATATAGCAATTATTAAACGTATTAAAGCTTTAAATATGTAGAATAAGTGATCAGTATTTTTATATATATTTACACTAGAGGCCCAGTGCATGAAATTTGTGCATGGGGCGGGGTGTCCCTCCGCTCACCTGCACCTCTCACAATCCTGGACCCCCTCGGGGGATGTTTTACAGGATTGGGCCTAAATTGGCAGTCAGACATCCCTCTTGCAATCCAGGACCACTGACTCCTAACCACTTGCCTGCCTGCCTCATTACCCCTAACCACTCTGCCTGCCTGCTTGATCGCCCCTAACCACTTACTTGCCTGCCTGATCACCCCTAACTATTCACCTGCCTGCCTGATCACCCCTAACTGCCTCTACCTCAGCCCTGCCACTGGAGCTTTGTCCAGAAGGATGTCTGGAATGATGTCCAGAAGGTCGTTTAGTTGTCCGGTTTAATTAGCATATTATGCTTTTATTATTATAGATATATGTACATGTAAGAGTAACATACATAGAATATATCACATGAATCTGTTCATTATGTAAAAAATGCCATTTTAGTGCACATATGTTGTGTACATGTGCATAATTTATATTCACATGTATAACATATTTACATATATTATGTTAAGAAGGCATTCTTTACATAATGGACAGAATAAAAAATGACATTTCATGTTATATTGAATTCTGTGCTTCAAGGGTTCTAATTATAATGCAATTAGTATATCTGAATACAACATATTTAAAATTAAATCTTATACTAATCATTACTGGAAATGAATACAAATATGAAGCACAAAATTAGAAACTATTCTCATTTATTTTTTGTTGCATGTAACTTTTCTTTAATGATACAGGTCTTATGAAGAAAAAATCTTAAGCACAATAAACAAAAGTGCAGATCCTGGCTTATGTCATCTAGCACTCTGGGAAGGGTATTAAATCATCAAAGAAGCTAAGGTTGGCATTGATGACTTCTTGTTTTTATTTTCTTAAAGATGCAGGAAACCTGAAGGTTAAAGCACAAAATTGCTTTCACCAGTCTCATGAATTTTGAAACCCCTCCTGCTCTGTGCTGATTTTACATTACAGAACGGTTCAATTTAGTAACTCTGGCTCTCCAGCTACCATAGCAACCTGTTGATTCAGAATGAATTGAATTGTGGGATTATCACTACTGGGAAAAGGAGAGGGGATTCTAAGCCTTATCTATTTATGTTTTAGTCAGTTCACTGTGCAATGCCTATAATGGGAAGATCCAGAAGAAATTTTTCTGTTATTTCCTTTAAAACCTATGTTTAATCTTAAAAACACTGTGGTTATTAAATATTCATGTCTATAAGAGTTAATTTGTCATTGCACCATTATTAAAATGTAGACTACAAATAAAATAAAAATTAAAGTCCTCAATATTTCATTGAAAATTCATTTTTTAAAAGATGGCATTTGAGCACTGTGTAGAAAGAACAATCACATGAAATTGGAACTTGATCCTGTCAGTTTCCTGTCCATATTGAATAACTTTAGCATAAATTGGGATTTTAAGCTTAAAAATAAACCAGAAGTCTTGGTTTATACAACCTACAGACTTCTGAACTTTCCAGTTCCTGGAAATGGCCCCAGCTAAGTTGGAACCCTTGACAGATGGAATCAGAACTCATTGCTTCATCACGAACCACCTTATCAAAATTGCTGCAGTATAAGAAATAATTCTGTTTGCCAATGAGGCCAAAGTGATTTCACAATGTGCTCTATTTTTGTGTCAATACATTATATGTACTTTTTACATTCCTCTCTGTACAACTGTCCAGTACTAGAATGTACACATTGCAAATGGTCAGTAGCTATTGCTTAGTTAACTGGAAAATTCTACCTTATATTTAGTTCTGGGCATGGCAAAACCACTTCACACACATTATTGCTGAATCCTCATAAAAAAATACCTCAGATCCAGCTGGAGTAAGGGCCTGATCTAATAAATAGCAAAGCCAGAATTTTACTTGGTTTGGTATTGTTTTGTTTGTTTTATTGGCCCCAAAGCCTCTTCTCCAAGTGAATGTTCCCTCAAGTCAGAAGACTCTGGAATTGCAACCTGAAAGCTCTTTGAGCTGTGATACAGGAATGTATATACCAGCCAACATTAGAAAGGCTAAATTATTATGGGGTGGTCCAAAATCACCCTATAATACATAAGTAAAAACTTAATTATTAATTAAAACATCAAGCTCTTGAGTATTTCTAGATCTCAGAATTAGAAAATTGCCAGTTAAAAAGAAATGCCAATGTGGGGATCTAGGGTTGGATTCAAACTCAAATTAAGGCTAACATTAAGTTAGACTCTCTTTAAAGCGTAACTATGGCACCATCCTGAGATATCAGATGTTCTAAAAACACCAAAGTCAAAGAGCCTCTCAGACAACCATGGGGCTGCACAGTAGGGGCTTCATTCTTTTCTATTAAATTGAGCCGAGATTATAGAAAGTACATGCACAGACTGCATAAAGCATGAGACGGCAAAGAGAAAGGTATGATAACATTGCTTATTTATTCAACACATGTGCATTGAGCAGCTCACATAGAAGAGGCATAGGTTGGCCATTGTAGTAGAGGATAATGAGAGGCATTCAGAGCAGGTCCCTGACTTTAGAGCTTACAATTCAACAGATGGGGCAGACAGGTCAACATGAATAGCCAGAGCTATATAGTAAGACCAAAAGAAACAAATATTGCAAAGAAGATAAAAGAAAATTACTGTGAAAGCCAGGAAAAAAAGAAAGCAATCAGTGCACTCATAATAGAGGTAGCAGCATGTGCACTAAGCCTCAAAGAATGACTAAAATATTGGAGGAGTCCTTCAGGCTGAGGAAGCAAAAGCACCAAAATATAAATAAGTACTGGAGCAACAGGAAGTAGCAGTGGGACTATTCCACCATTATGTCCTACTTAGCACAAACATCATACATAGGCCATTCTTCAGCCAGTCTATTCACCCCATCACCATTATCCCCCTATGCTGACCAGTATTAATGATAATGGTTTAATGAAGGGTTTTCAAGAGGTGGGGAAAGAGTCTGGTAAAATAACAAACCTCAAGATATCAACAGTACATTCTTACTTGAAAATATCCTGAGAATAAAAAACAGAGTGGAAATAAACATATGTAAATGATATGGAAATTAATTATAGATACACATGTGGCTTTGGCTCGCAAGAAAAACCTGCTGATGATCGCTGTAATAAACCTTCTGGAAGGTAAATACTGTCTGAACACTTGCAGACAAATTGCCATCATTGTTCCAAATCAAAAGACTTAAACTTGCTAGGAAAATGCCACTGGCTTTTCAGTCCCTGGTTCTTTTCACCCCTCAGAAGTTCCCTGATCAAAACCCACAGGGGTTCCTAGACTTCCAGCAGTCAGGAATAATAGTCGCAGCATAAATAGCATTAACTGTAGTAGCTACGTATTTGGTCTGGCATAACTTATATCAGCATAGAACTAATCTCCATTGTCTTTATAATAACAGTAATCTTTTTGTTCTATGGGGTAAAATAACTATAATTCTCCCACATATTAATAAAAATGTCAAAAATTACTATAATTTTGCAATGTTAGAAAACTACAGCACCTTAGAGGCTTGCCTCACCATGGCATAGGCCCTTCTGGTCATGCATAAGTGAAGCTGAAAAAATATCTGGATCCACTTGGCACAGGCTAACATCTTCTATCTACTCCCCTCCCGTGAAGTCATAGAGGGCACTGAGCTCCAATGCTGCTGTTGCATTTCCTTTAGGTGAAGATGAAAGGCTTGGTATAGAAAGGTATTGAAATCTAGATCAGGAATTTTATAATTTCATGCTATAAAAA
>JAAGEH010000079.1:5362638-5412428 GCA_011751065.1 Lasiurus cinereus | reverse complement strand
AATTTACCGTTTTTGGAAAAAAAAGTGTCATTTTGTTTTCTCTTTATTTTATTTCGGGATTAGAGTTCTACATTCTAATTTCATCTTCCCTTTAGCATAATTTTACTCCAACTCAACTCCACCTTTATGCCAACACTTTCCTCCTAACTTTCCCCATTTTGCTGTCTTGTCTCTCTTTCCCTTTTCCAACTTTTGATTCTCCCTATTTTTCTCTTTACCTGGTTAAAATTTCACCCCATTTATATATCTAATTTCAAATCCCCTACTACAAGTCCACACAAACCTCTCCCCTCTTGTCTTCACTAGCCAAAAAGTTGTTTTTTCTCGATGTCCTTTTATTGCTATTTGCCTGAAAAGTGATTATATCGATCTTTTGAAATTTTTTTTTGAGAGATTGTTTTAGTTTATTCTACTTGTTTTATTTTGCTTTTTGCTTGCTTTGTTTTCTACCTCTCTTTTCCCTCATCTCCCTCGATACCAGTTGCTATTTGCAATTTGAATCAATATCTAGGTACTGGTTGCTGGCCTTTATTGGGATTAGTGACTGTTCTATTGAACTTCTCTCCTGACATCTATATTTTGTTCCTCTTTTCTCTCTTATACACTTTCTTTTCTCTCTGACTTTTTTCTCTTCCTCTTTTCTTCTCCTTTTTCACCTTTTTATTTTCTTATTTTATTTTATTTTATTGTTCATTTATTTATTTTTTTTTTCTCTCACTCTCCCAATTTGATTTTGGCACTTCTTTCTTTTCTTTCTTCCTCATTTTCCTCTTCTTCTTTCTCTATCTACCCCTAATTTGCCCTTCATTGGTGGTCACCTTATTTGTGATTATTAACATCTTGAATACATTTCTACTCAGTGCCTTGTGTGCTGTACCTGGTCGTGTTGTAGTTTGTGCCTTTCAGTCAACGTAGGAGAGAGCACTACATAACCAGACACCCAGAGAAGAAAGACCATGGTCAGAAAAAGAAACAGCCCACAAAAGACAGAAAGGCAGGTTTCACCAGAAAAGGAAGTAAACAAAATAGAGCCACAAATAAGCCTACCAGAGAAAGAGTTCAGAGAAATTATCATAATGTGGTTGAAAAGATTGGAAGACAAATTTGACAATATGAGTAAGGGCCAAGAGGTAACGAATAAGAACCTAGAGGAGGCGAAGAAGCGTGAAGAAGAAATGCAGAAGAAACTAGAGGAGGTGCTGAATAAACAAGAAGAAATGCAGAAGAAACTAGAGGAGGTGCAGAATAAACAAGAAGAAATGAATAATGACATCACTGCTATAAAGAACTCAATAGAAAGCATCAAAAGTAGACTAGAAGAAGCAGAGGACCGCATCAGTGAGCTAGAAGACACGGTAGGAAAAAATACCCAAGTACAGCAGCTTCTAGAAAAAAAAGTTAAAAAGCAAGAGGAGAGTCTAAGGGAACTTTGGGATAACATGAAACAAAATAACATCCGCATAATTGGGGTTCCAGAAAGAGTGGAAACTGAACAAGGATTAGAGAACGTGTTTGAAGAAATAATGACAGAAAATTTCCCCAATATAGAAAAGAAAAAACCCACACAAATCCAAGAAGCTCACAGAGTCCCAAGCAAAATGAACCCCAACAAACCGACACCGAGGCACATTATAATTAAATTGGCAAACACCGACGACAAAGTAAGAATCTTAAAAGCAGCCAGAGAGAAACAGAAAGTTACCTACAAAGGAACCCCCATAAGACTAGCTACTGACTTCTCAACAGAAACTCGTCAGGCCAGAAGAGAATGGAATGAAATATACAAAGTCATGCAAAGGAAGGGTCTGAATCCAAGAATACTGTACCCTGCAAGACTCTCAATCAAAATTGAAGGTGAAATCAAAAGCTTCACAGACAAAAAAGGACTAAGGGAATATATTACCACCAAACCAGCAATGCAAGAAATGTTAAAAGGTCTGCTGTAATAAAAAGAAAGAGGAAGCGAAGAAGGAACTCGGGGGTAAGGACTAAAAATGGCAACAGATAAGTACTTATCAATAATAACTTTAAATGTAAACGGATTAAATGCTCCAATCAAAAGACATAGGGTAACCGATTGGATAAGAAAACATGATCCATATATCTGCTGTCTGCAAGAAACCCACCTCAGGAAAAGAGACGCACACAGATTGAGGGTGAAGGGATGGAACATGGTACTTCAGGCAAATGGAAATGAAAAAAAAGCTGGGGTTGCAATACTTATATCTGACAAATTAGATCTCAAAGTGAAGGACATAACAAGAGATAAAGAAGGCCACTTCATAATACTAAAGGGAACAATCCAACAAGAAGAAATAACTCTGGTAAACATATATGCACCCAATATAGGAGCACCTAAATACATAAAAAAACTCTTGGAGGATATTAAGGGAGAGATTGACAGCAATACAATCATAGTAGGAGACTTTAATACCCCACTGTCACCATTGGACAAATCCTCTAAACAAAAAATCAGCAAAGAAACATCAATCCTAAATGACTCACTAGACCAGATGGAATTAATTGACATCTTCAGAACATTTCACCCCAAAGCCACAGAATATACATTCTTCTCCAGTGCACATGGGTCATTTTCAAAGATAGATCATATGTTGGGTCATAAGAAAAGTCTCTTCAAATTCAAGAAGATAGAAATCATATCAAGCATTTTCTCAGACCACAGTGGCATAAAACTGGAAATCAACTATAATAAAAACAATAGAAAGAAATCAAACACATGGAGACTAAACAGCATGCTATTAAACAACGACTGGGTAGCCAGAGAGATCAAGGAAGAAATAAAAAACATCATGGCAACAAATGACAATGACAACACAACAATACAAAATTTATGGGACACAGTGAAAGCAGTCTTGAGAGGGAAGTTCATAGCCTTACAAGCCTACTGCAAAAAACAGGAAATAATGGTAATAAATCACCTAAACCTACAACTCAAAGAGCTAGAACGTGAGCAACAAGAAAAGCCTAGTGTACTCAGAAGGAAGGAAATAGTGAAGATCAGAGCAGAGATAAACAACTTGGAGACCAAAGAAACAATTCAAAAGATCAACAAAACAAAGAGCTGGTTCTTTGAAAGGATAAACAAGATTGATGGACCCCTTGCCAGGCTCACCAAGAAGCAAAGAGAGAAGACCCAAATAAACAAAATCAGAAATGAAAGAGGAGAAATAACAACAGACCCTGTGGAAATACAAAGGATTGTTAAAAAATACTATGAACAACTCTATTCCAACAAATTGGACAACCTGCAAGAAATGGACATTTTCCTAGAAAAATATAACCTCCCAAAACTCAATGAGGAGGAAGCCAAACATCTCAATAGTCCAATAACTATGGAAGAAATTGAAGCAGTCATCAAAAAGCTTCCAGCAAATAAAAGCCCGGGTCCAGATGGCTACACAGGAGAGTTTTACCAAACATTCAAGGAAGAATTAAAACCTATCCTCCTCAGACTATTCAAAAACATTCAAGAAGAAGGAATACTACCAAATACCTTCTATGAAGCCAGCATCACCCTAATACCAAAACCAGATAAAGACAACACAATGAAAGAGAATTATAGGCCAATATCTCTCATGAACATAGATGCCAAAATCCTCAACAAAATTCTAGCAAACCGGATCCAGCAGTACATCAGAAAGATCATACACCATGACCAAGCAGGATTCATCCCAGGAATGCAGGGATGGTTCAATATCCGCAAATCAATAAATGTGATACATCACATAAACAAATTGAGAGATAAAAATCACATAGTCATATCAATTGATGCAGAAAAAGCATTTGACAAAATCCAACATCCTTTCTTGATAAAAACTCTCAGCAAAGTGGGAATAGAAGGATCATACCTCAACATCATAAAAGCCATATATGATAAACCCACAGCTAACATCATACTCAATGGGCAAAAACTAAAACCATTTCCCCTAAGAACAGGAACAAGACAGGGATGCCCACTCTCACCTCTCCTGTTCGACATAGTACTGGAAGTATTAGCCATTGCAATTAGACAACAAGAAGAAATAAAAGGCATCCAAATTGGAAAAGAAGAAGTAAAGCTGTCCTTATTTGCAGATGACATGATATTGTACATAAAAAACCCAAAGGATTCCATTCCAAAACTAATTGACTTAATTAATGAATTCGGCAATGTAGCAGGATACAAAATTAATGCTAAGAAGTCTGTGGCATTTCTATATACTAACAATGAAATTATAGAAAGAGAAACTAAAAAAGCAATCCCATTTACCATCGCACCAAAAAAATTAAGATACCTAGGAATAAACCTAACTAAAGAGGTAAAAGACCTTTATGCAGAAAACTACAGGACACTGAAAAAAGAGATAGAGGAAGATGTTAACAGATGGAAGAGCATACCATGCTCATGGATTGGGAGAATCAACATCATTAAAATGTCCATACTACCCAAAGCAATCTACAGATTCAACGCACTACCCATTAAAATACCAACGACATATTTCACAGACCTACAAAGAATTCTTCATAGATTCATCTGGAACAAAAAAAGACCACGGAGAGCTACAGCAATTTTGAGAAAAAAGAATAAAGTAGGTGGGATCTCAATACCAGACTTCAAGCTATACTACAAAGCAACTGTTCTCAAAACAGCCTGGTACTGGCACAAGAACAGACATATAGATCAATGGAATAGAATAGAGAACCCAGATATCCACCCAAACCACTATGCTCAATTAATATTTGACAAAGGAGGCATGAACATTCAATGGAACCAAGATAGCCTCTTTAATAAATGGTGTTGGGAAAATTGGACAGATACATGCAAAAAATTGAAACTGGACCACCATCTTACACCAAATACAAAAATAAACTCAAAATGGATACAGGACTTAAACATTAGAAGGGAAACCATAAAAATACTAGAGGAATCCACAGGCAGCACAATCTCAGATATATGCCGAAAGAACTTCTTCACTGATACTGCTCCAAAGGCAATGGAAGCTAAAGAAAAAATAAACAAATGGGACTACATCAAAATAAAAAGCTTTTGCACAGCAAAAGAAACCATCAACAAAACAACAAGAAAGATCAATGCATGGGAGAACATATTTGCAAATGCTATCACTGATAAAGGTTTAATCTCCAAAATCTACAACCAACTTATACAACTTAATAAAAGGAAGATGAAGGATCCAATAAAAAAATGGGCAATGGACCTAAATAGAACCTTTTCAAAAGACGACAGAAGGAAAGCCAAGAGACACATGAAAACATGTTCAAAGTCATTAATCATCCGAGAGATGCAAATCAAAATGACAATGCGATACCATCTTACACCTGTCAGAATGGCAATCATCAACAAATCAACAAACGACAAGTGTTGGCGAGGATGCGGAGAAAAAGGAACCCTTGTGCACTGTTGGTGGGAATGCAGACTGGTGCAGCCACTGTGGAGAACAGTATGGAGTTTCCTCAAAAAACTAAAGATGGATCTCCCATTTGACCCTGTAATCCCACTCTTAGGAATTTATCCTAAGAAATTACAAACACCAATCAGAAAGGATTTATGCACCCCTATGTTCATAGCCGCACAATTTACAATAGCCACAATTTGGAAACAGCCTAGGTGCCCGTCAGCAGATGAGTGGATCAGAAAACTGTGGTACATCTACACAATGGAATTCTATACTGCCATTAAAAAGAAGGAATTCTTACCATTTGCAGCAACCTGGTTGGAACTGGAGAGCCTTATGCTTAGTGAAATAAGCCAGTCAATGAAGGAGAAGCATCACATGATCGCACTCATTGGAGGATAATAAAGAACATTATAAACTGATGAACAAAAGGATAGATACAGAGACAGTAAAGCTTCAAACAGACTGTGAAATTACAGCAGGATGATTAAAGTTAGGTGA
Source organism: Lasiurus cinereus (assembly GCA_011751065.1). Classification (NCBI taxonomy): domain Eukaryota; kingdom Metazoa; phylum Chordata; class Mammalia; order Chiroptera; family Vespertilionidae; genus Lasiurus; species Lasiurus cinereus. Next base: position 5,406,513 of record JAAGEH010000079.1, on the reverse strand, counting down.
GGTAAATAAGAGATCAATCAAAGGACTTGTATCTATGCATATAATCATAACCAATGAACATAGACACTGGGGGGTTGGGGTATGCCTGGGAGGGAGGGGGGCAATGGGAAGATATGTATAAAAAATTAATAAAAAAAAAAAAAGAAGAAGAAGTTGGAGTAAATACCTGACCAAAATGGGTTCTAGAATGTAAGGGGAGAATTTGGATAAGTACACATAATTCTTTAAAAAGTTTCCTTACCCACAAGGAAAGGAAAGAGTGTATCACCTCAATGCAGGTAAGTGGGTAAAAATGAACATGGGAATCTGAAGACCCTCTCCTCAGGTTCTTTATTTTTCACAGTGAAACAGGAAGCAATATAATCATGTGAGAGGGTAAGATATTTGCTGACAGAGAGAAAAATACAATATTATCTAAGGATCGAGAGAAACTGAATGGGTTGAGGGTGTATAGGATTCCAGGAGAGTATAATGGGCCACTTGAAATCAGTGAGTATGAATTAAGTGAAATCAATCAGTAATGGTATGTTTTCCTGCTATGTTCAGTCGAAGGAGAGAAGGTAAGTGTGGGTGGCAAATGGGACTTAACTAGAATTCTTGTGTAGTAAAACAATTAAAATGCTAAATGAAATGAGTCAGTCAGAGAAAGACAAGTACCATATGATTTCACTCATATGTGGAATCCAATGAACAAAATGAACTAACAAACAAAACAGAGACAGACTCTTAGAGAGCAGGCTAACAGCTGTCTCGGAGAGGGAAGCTTGGGGGAGGAGGGGGACTGAGTTGAATGGTGGAAGGGTTGAGCAAAAAAGAAAAAAAAAGAGAAAACTCATGAACATGGATAACAATGTGATGATTGCTAGGAGGAGGTGATAGTAGGAAGAGGTAGAAGAGGGGATAGAGAGATAAATGGTGATGGAAGGAGACTTGACTTGGGTTGGTGAACACACAATATAGTGTACAGATGATATGATGTGGAATTGTACACCTGAAACCTTTGTAATTTTGTTAACCGATGTCACCTCAATAAATTCATTAAAAGGGAACATAAAGAAACATGAGAGATCCAAGGAAATTAACAATGTTTACAAAGGTCCTGACGGTTTGGCCCAGTGGATAGAGCTTCAGCCTATGGACTGAAGTGTACCAGGTTCCATTCCGTTCAAGGGCATATGCCTGGGTTGTAGGATCAATCCCCAGTAAGAAGCAGCCAATTAATGATTCTTTCTCATCATTGATGTTTCTATTTCTCTCTCCCTCTCCCTTCCTCTCAGAAATCAATATTTTTTTTAAAAAAGAATGCATACAAAGGAGTGACTATAATGACAAACATGAAATTTAAGCTTGACAATATGAATGGTGAAAAATATAGTGAAAGAGAGAGAGAGAGAGAGAGAGAGAGAGAGAGAGAGAGTAGAAAGATGATAAGATCCATGGATTACATTTTTGGTGGGTGTGGGGAATTATTGGAACAAAGATACTAGAGAAATTTCACTAGAAATATACAAGGTGGTTGTTAAGAGTGAAATGTTTAGCATTTAGATTTAGAATGGGTTGCACTTACTGGTAAGGAAAAGATCGAGGGGTAACTATGCAAGTGCATAGTTAATGGAGGATAGAGGCTGGAAAAAGTTGGAAAGGTCATTTCCATGAATATTGACATCAACAGTGTTAGAAGCAGAGTTAGAAACAATAAGCAGGAGTTACTGTTTTTAATGCATGAGGGGCCATAGATGACTTCGACAGTGATGAAGGGGTAATAAATGGATACTGGGTGATGGCATGAAATTTAAAGTGGCAAATCCATACAGAGTAAGTCTTAAATTTATATAGTGTTACATGTTGCACATGTTTTAATTTTTTAAAACACCATTATTCCAGCTGTTCTGGATGTCCAACATTTTGTCTTGACCTTTACTTGGGTTTTGTGAACCTCTGTCGGTTATTTGTTTGTTTGTCTATTTGTTTTTTATTAATTTCAGAGAGGAAGGGAGAGGGGAAGAGAGATAAGAACATCAATGATAAGAGAAAATCATTGATTGATTGCCTCCTACATGTCCCTGACTGGGTGTCTGAGCCAGCAACCTGGGTATGTGCCCTGACCAGGAATCGAATTCTGACCTCTTGGTTCTTAGGTAGATGCTCAACCCCTGAGCCATGCCAGCCAGGCTCTATTTATGTTTGACTTGGTTTGACTTTGTTTTACTTCACTTGCATGTAACATAATTCTCACTAATAATAAAGCATGCCATTTCCCCTTTTAAAAAAAGTTGAAAGAAAAAATGTCCCATAAGGAGCAAAAAGGAGCAAGGAAGAGTGTCAGGGGAAACAGCAACTTCAGAGGAGAGATAGGTTCCTCTCAGAGCAAGAAAGTAAAGAGAACATTTACAGGAGAGATTGAGGATGCAGAAGCTTTTGTTGATGACTGACCTTAGGTATTAAAGGGTATGATGAACAATGTTATAGAATATGAAAAAGATTAGGAACTGGGGTTCCTAAGTGATAAAGTTTAGGGGGGCTTTGAGTGTGGGAAATGAGGGATGATTTGGAAGAATTGTTTTAAAGGCACAATTGGTTTAGTCCTAATTGTTCCCAAAGCAGGTAAGGAGGAGAGGCTGTGAATATTGAGGGGAGGGATGGCTGGTAGGTGAGAGTCTGGCCAAAATCATATAGAGTGAGAAGCTCTTATATGACCCCTCCTGTTGGAGGCCTGGACTCCTCCACCTGATGCAGTCTTGGTGTACAGATAGGTTCTCTCTCCTTCCAGTGGAAGCCTTCAGAAGGCACCTGCTTGGCAGGCTCTAGCTACTCCATGACTTCTGATGAAAGAGGCTCCTGGGAAGGAAAAACGATACTGATGCCCTAATTCTAACTAATTTGTCATCCACATCCTTGAATAGTACTTATAACTTTATTTCTTATGCTAGTGATCCATATACTTATGAAAAAGTCTTTGGATCAGAAATAAACAAGCCTGATGACTCAGTAGCTGGAAATATAGTGGTACTGCAAAAGGCAAAGATGTTTGCTGACTGCTGTCTGAGAGAAGTCAGGCAGAGAATATATATCCCAAATTAAATATCTCCCCAACTGCCAATCCTGATGCCTGAAATGTCATCGTTAGAGAATGGTGGAATTTCAGCTGAGACTTTAAGGAAAAGCATCACTTTGTGTTGTAGCAAAATGAGTACAAGGTTTGACATCCTCCTGGTTTGTGTATTAATCCCAGCCTGGACTCTCATCAGCTGTGTTGTGTTTGTCACTTCCTCTCACTTCCTAACCTGTCAGGAAAGCAAGTTTCTTTGGGATGTAGATGGTTATCATGTCTGCTAAGGGCTTGTATGGAAATAGTCACATGGAAGATTTAGTGTATTAGGAGTGACTTACCTCATGAAACAAAAGATTGCAGAGAATGTATAATGGAAAGAAGGTACATATGGACATTGGCATGTAAATATATAGCTGAACTTTAAGCTTCACAAATATCCAGGCTCTCTCACTACTGCCTTGTGTGATAGTAACTGTACCTTGAAAGTATTTGAGTAAAGACCACTTATTAGAAGCATGTAGAGATAATTCACCTCTAAGGGCTCTTCCATTTATAGATTATTGGATTTCATATAATTGTTTGACAATAGGGACAGAAAAGAGGAAAAATTATGAAGCAGAAAAACCTATAATTAGTGTTTTCTCTTAAGCCATTCAAGGGTAGTCTCCTATCCTCACTCCTGAGACATACACATACACATACACCCACATATATACCCACATACACACACACATACACATACACACAGACATATACACATTCTCACAGACACACACTTGTGCCCTCATTTGGAAGTGACCCACACTGAGAAGTCATGAGCTCCTCACCATCCCACCTCCAAAGTCCCAAGTCTCAGAGGAAAAGGCTCTTCTAGAGAGTCAGTATAGTGAGGTGGTTAAGAAACAGGCTTTGTTAACTTACATTCTGGGTAACTTTGGGAAAGCTATATAACCTTTCTGAGTTTTGTTTTTCCTGATGTAAAAGGGAGATAAAAGACCTTTACAGTGGAATAGTAGAGACCAAATGAATTCAAAGTATGTAAAGTGTTTAGTATAGTGCCCAATGCACAATACGCATTCAATAAATAATGAAGATTATTTATTTCCTTTTTAACAACCATTGTCATATTTGTTGCTCTATATGTTTTCTTGCTGCTGTTGTTGATATGTTTGAATGCTGATATCTTCCCCACCCACTGAAGTGATGCACATTGTAACAGTTTTGTACTACTTATTCCATTCAGAATTCTTCCTAGCACTAGCACAAGAGTGAGGGCAGCTGGTGTGTTCTCACTGTGTGACCATTCACTTAGCTGACAGTCAGTTTGGGGTCTCTTAACCCCTCTTGAATCATACAAAAGAGGCAAAAGCCTTGTATTCTGGGGACCAAGATGACCTGGGAATAGGTAAATTGCTTCCAAGGTAATAGTCATTGCGGATCGCCCTGTACACAGTGTTAGTTATGTGTGTGGAAGAATTTGATGTTTTATTTGTATAAATCAAGGGTAAAAAGTATAAACAGGACAATGAAAACCTTAGACAAGCATTAGATAGTGCACTGTTAGAGGATGCTGTATTTTAAAAGTATATACTATGATCACATATATATCACTCATACCATCTTACCTGGATGGGCTGTGGAAGGTGATGATTTTCTCTTTTCACTCCATACTGCTTGCTCCATAGTCATTGTCTCTGGTTTTCCAGAATGAAGAGTCCGTAGTTTTCCATAAATAACATTTATTAATCAAAATAAAGCACACATTGAAAAGACCTTATAAATAAAACTATATATTTATAATGCTTTATTTATTTTTTGCTTCAATACTGCACAAAACACTACAGACAATAACAAAATAATTCAATAAATATTAAAAACCTTCAAGAGAATTATAAGACACTCTTTATCATATGTGAGCATCCACAAGGCCACAACCATTAGATACACTATTAAACACTATCATAGATATCTTTCTTAAATAAGGGATATAATTACTTTTTTATCCAGAAGTCATAGCATTTATACATATCAACACACAAGAGAACAACTCAGAGTGAGTGAAGCAGACACCCAGTGAAATAGAGGTATCTGCCAGTACATCATTTAAAGATATCACATAGTTAACAAGATAGAAGTCAACACACTAAAGAGAAAAGTTGGGGTTTTCTTGGGATCAGAGGAGTGAAAGTAGGGCATTTCGTGAAAGCCTCTTACATATTTTCCATTGCTCTCTTAGTAATATGCTCCCTTCCCTTTTCTGCCTTTTCTTGGTTAAGGTATTCGAGCACTTTCATTAACAGATCTTCATCCAAGTACTGTCTGTTTGGGGTATTCTCATTCTTCAGGGGCCCCATGGGGAGTCGTTTGCTTACAGAGGCTGGTTTGTCAATTTCCTGAGAGCTGCCTTGATTCAAATGTTCTTTGATGGCCTCCTCGATTTGGTCCTCTTCCTGTAGGTCATCTTCAGACGAGACTTGACTGGGAGCTCTCTTCATCTGGTTTGGATTCATGATCTCAGGATATTTAACTAGCATCCTGGCCAAGTACTCTCCTAATTCTTGATCCTTGTCATTCAGGTTTTCATAGGCCATTTGTCTGTTTTCAGCATCTGGCATCCAGACACCTTTGGACAGCTGGTTTACTCTTGATCTTCCAGGACCATAGGGGACTCTTGGCAGAACCTTCTCTCTGTTATACTGACTGGAAAAATATGGAGGCTTTTGATTTGCAGCACTATCCATCCCTAAAAGATTTAAAATGTCCTCAACAGTGAGCCCATCTGGTAGGGCCTCTGTCACAGTATGCCCAGGTATTTTGGGGTAGCCATTCTTGGAGAGCATCTTATTTTGGAACATATCTGGACGGTCTAAGTCAATTTCTGAAGTGTCATCTAGGTCAACGGGAAGTTCAAGTCCCGGCTCTGATTCCACTGATCCATTTGGCCTCTCTCCTGTTTTGAGCATGTCAATTAAGTCTTCAGGAGGTATCTGTAAATTCCTTGAAATTTCAATCAGCTGATAAATGGACTGAGAATCAAGTGGCTTCTCAAAAAGCCTGGTTGCTCTCTCCCCATTTTGCCCATTCTGTGACCTCCCACTTCCTGCAGCATTCACTAACCTTTTCAGATAGGCAATTACTTTGGAGACATCATCTGAAAGTTGATCTTTACTCTCTTTCCGGACATCTTCTTCCTGGAGGTCCAGCTGCCCTGAACGCTTCACTTCATTATTGATTTGTTCAGTTTTTTCTATATTCTCTTTGCTGTCCTTTACCTCTTCCTGGGTTTGACTTTCTATTTTTTCCTCTACTGGATTCCAATCTTCACCCCCAACCACATCTTCATAGGCAATGTTATTGGTCTTGTAGATATCATCTTCATCATCTGTGTACAGTTTTTGCTCCTCATCTGACCTCTCACGCTTCTGGTTGTTTGGTCCTGTCAGTTTCCCCAGCTCTTGGAACACAGATTCCAGTGTAGCAAGACTTTGAGGAGTATATTGCTCCTCCACTATTTCATTTGTGCGCTTAAAGGGGTTGTCCCTGGAATTCTCTTCATACATAGGAGGGAATCGCATCTGCTTGAGCTTTCTCTCTGCCCACTGTTGAGTTTCATAATCATCAGGCATGTCAACTGGAAAGTTCTTCTCTGAATTTGAGGTATAGGGCTTGTTTTCATTTGGTTCAGACTGGGGCTCATTTTCAGCTTTTCTCAGAGCTTCAAGGATTATTTTCATCCACTCATCTTCACTCAGGGAATCCCTTGAACTTTCTGGGAAGTGACTTTCATCTCCATTTTCTTTTTGCTGAAGGGGAACAGAGACACTTTGGTAGGGATTATAGTCTGGGCTGCTTTCTTCTTTGTGAGCTTGTTGTCGGAGCTTTTCTATATATTCCAAAGCCCTTATCATTTCAGGACTGGGAAACCTTTGGACGTTTTCCAATCTGAGGTCTGGTTCTTTCTGAAGCAGCTGGTTTCGCTGAAATGAAGCTCCCTTGGCTCCAGAGATGAGGAAAATTAAAGGGATGAGAGACAGGGCTGCTCCAAGCCAGTGAGTCTTAGCTTCTGCCATATTTGAAAGATTTCCTTAAAAATGAAAAACATGAGTTAATACAAATGAAGCAGACTAGAAGACACTATAGTAAAAGATGTGATTGACCATTGAGAGGAAAACCATAGTAGAGATTACTTCACATTAAACTTAGAATGATTGTTTTTAAAAATCTATAAATATATCTACTATGATTATCACAAGCTAACTATAGGAACCTAGCAAAATTTTTTCTCATTTGCATCAAATTTGCATGATATACACTTGGTTAAAATACTAACAAAACAATGATTTGGTGTTTCTCAAATTTTATTTTTTAAATTATGAAACATGTCATTTGTTTTCATATGCATTGTTTCTTTTTAATGAAGACTTTCCAAGATGAGTTTTAGTTTTCTTGTACAGCATTCCTATTTAAATCATTGGCAAAAAGGTTAGTTGGCTTAATTTAAAGCATGCATGTACACATGCACATATACAAACACACACATGTACACACAATAATTTCCATAAGATTGTATCAAAATACATGTGGTTTAGTTTATAAATTGTCCACCTAATTTTGTGGTAGAAATATCACAGCCATATTATTATTACATATAATAAATTGATACAGCAGGTTAATGTCAATCATAATGAATTACCTTGTGGATGAGTCCCACTCACATACATTTTTTAGAAATAACTTATTTTCACTCTTTCACCAAACCTAACTATCCATTTTGGAAGGTGTGTACCTTAATAACCTCCACAAGATGTGTTTTCTCAGGTCTGAACTAGTAGGCTAACCCAGTGAAGTTTCTTTTTGTGTAAGCATGCTAAAATAGGACATTAAACTGTTTTAAAATACCTTATGCTCCATATTTCTTCTAATAATTTTATTGTAACTGTCTTACAAAATGCAATCATGATTATATTTTTCATCAGCCCTCAACAATTTATAGTAAATAATAACAGATGCTACAGAGAGAACATAAGTTTACTTAACCAATCTATTTCTGAACTTGTGAGTATTCAGATTCAGCTTGCCTTATGTTTGTGTCTATTTTTTGTCTGGACCTGTGAAATCTTAAATGACTCATACTGTTAAAACGTCTTAAAATAACCACTATGTAACTCTCAATTTAGATATATACAGATGATATGTTGAATTCAATCTACTTAAAATTTTTCATTCATTTTTCTCCACTTCCTTATTATCTCATATATGAATTAACAAGGATGTCAGTTTTTATAGGTTTTATATTTACATTGTAAATATTAAAGAACTACCTTAATGCTTGCAATTTGGTTGCAAATAAAATAAATTTAAAAGAAATTTGTAAGTTTGCTCAAGATATCTTACTTGGATCATGGTTTTGTGATATATAAACAATGTGGGTACAAGTTTTATTAGCTTAGATATCAACTGTAGAAACTACTGTTTACTAGATCATATTGGTATTTAAGTAATTTCAAAGCCTCAAAATGAGTGTAGTTACAGAAATTTCTTTAGCACTGATGCATATATATATATATATATATATATATATTAAAATGATTCTCATTAACAAGTATATTTAATTTACTGAAAGAAAAATCTCTAAAGGCATGTCAGAGAAAACTTCTAAAATACTTACTATGAATTAATGTTTACTGAAATAAATTTTACTCATAAATTCTTAGGTCTAAGTAAAAATAAAGTATGCATTGTTCTTTCTATTATTTCAGGATTAACTTAGCCTTGGCAATCTATTTTCAACATTTTCATTTGAAACAATTTTAATTTAGTAAACTAATTTTCTTTTAAGCCATTATCCTGAAGTATTCTTAACATAAGAATTATGTGCTTGTTTTCAAAAATCATTTTCTTATAGCTGGGCTTTGCTGTGGGGTTCAGGGAGAATACTCAATTCAGTATTTAAAGCACAGCCTAACAAGCTCTACCCTTTGGTCATTTATAAGGTTCAGTTTGGATGACATAGTTATTGCCTTTGAGTAAGACTCAAGGGATTTCTTTCTCAGGTAGCAGCTCTTCTAAGTAACAAAGATGATTGCAACAGCTCTCTAACATCCTATATAAAGGTTGAATTAAAGCCCCACTCATTAAAATGTATTTTCCATTGAAATTCAACCGAAACATGGACAAATACAGGTGGATATCTAATTCAAGCAATTCAACTAGTTAGGATACAGAAAAAAAACCACACATTTGACCCATTCAAAGTCTAACAAAATATTGTACAACCTTTTTAAATCAAAGCATAATAGTAATTTATGCAGTTATGGATGTTTCCCTCATATATTCAAAATTATCATCTCTCTGTAATTCATGGTCATATTCAACCTATAATCCAAGATAATATTTCACTATGAATAAAGGAAGAAGCCTGTGTTCCAGACAATTCTAATTTTACTTTCCCAGGACTAAAATTAGGAAATATGATGTAAGTCCTTTCAGAGTATACCAATTCAGAAAATAATTTTATATAGTTAATTTTGAACTCTTACAAGGTAAATGTCAAAGAAAAAAGTAGTTCCAAAATTGGTTGCTAAAATTTATGACTGATTTGTTTAATATTTCAATCAGTGAAAACCTACTGTTAAAAATAGTAAGCATATAAATTATATCTGTGGCTTTGTATCTGGTTCTTAGGGGGAAAACAATAAATTCAGAAAAGAAACAAAATGTCAAGCTTGGTTAACATTACATTAATATGTGTATTGATACTAAAATTCTTAACTTTTCATGTTTCTTATGACTAAATAACAGTATTATTGATAATACCTAACAGCAAGTGGCATAAATCATAGGTTCAATCACATATATATATACACATGCAGAGTCCTTACATTGGCTGATGAGCAGCAGGTTGCTATTCAGTTATTTTATAGTATAAGCTTGTCAAAAGATGTTTCTCCTCAGCTAGAAATTAAGGGAAGAACAAGTAATTTAGAACTTTCCAATAAACCAAACAGAAAAGCAGTCTTACCTCTTATTTATATGGCAGAGAAAGTCCACAGTATGTTCCTCCTGGTCCGCCTGGTGAGCTGGTCGGGCCGTTTCAGCACCCGGACAGCTCCTGGGCTTATAGGGAGCCGAGGCGCCTGACTCCGCACTGCCACACTGACGTCACCGTGCCAAGCCACAAACCCGAGCGCAAGCGAGCTTTTTCAAAGAACCCGAGAGAAAATAATCACTTTATATATTTAAAAAAAAAAAATGCTGCATGCTTACGCCACCTGTCTTTTTGTGGCAAAAACTGCAGTTGTCTTTTTTCTTTTAATCTTTGAGGCTTGAAATAAAATCCTCTGCGCAATTTCCCTTAGAAAGAATTCTGCCAGACAGACATGGCTCATTGCAATACCATCTCAACTGTGTTCCAGTATCTTGTGATAAGGTTTTTTTGCTGATGTTTTTCTTGTCATCGTTATAAGAAAGTTTTATAGACAAGGATTTTTTCTTCTTCATTGCCCACAAAGAAATTATATTATCATTCCCTGGTATACTCTAAGAGGAATGAAGGACACAGTACGAATGTGAAAAGTTTTATTTCATATCATGACCACAAGCAGCACTGTTTTTAAATTGGTATTTATTTAAATAAAAAAAGTTTTATTTTTTAAAAATTAGATTAAACTTTAAAGTTCTAATGATGGAATTTTGTTTTAGAGTTTTGTAATTTTGAACTAGGCATTCCTAAGGTTACGAGTATAGCAGTTGATAATTCTATATGAACCTGGTGTCATCTTTTATATCTCAATAAAGGAAGCTCAGAAGTTCAGTGTTAATGAAAATATTTCTATTAAGAGAAAAACAAATTCTCTCAGTTACAAAAAAAGTGACAAACGTTATTAAAATTTATTTACAGTTGAGAGGAAGTTGGGCTATAAATAGTTTCCTTCTGTTGAATCTGTGAATTGAATACCTTCCAAAAATGTGACCAATCCAGTTAACTATCAACTTCTCAGATTTGTAATTCATGAGCATTCCTGTGCTAATTATATATTTTAATAATTTATATAAGTATAAATTTTAATTTTATTTTATTAAAGATTTGAGTTTTCTAAAATCTATATAATTTAAAATATACTTTAATATGCAAAGGAGTCTTATTATATAAGAGATCCCTTCATATCTCTGTTAATGAATAATCAGCCACTGATTTATGCATTCAATAAGTTGTAATGACTACTAAGTGCCAAATGAATGATATATAACTATACATATAGATGATATATAAAGATATTGCTTTGGGAGATGTTTTAGTTCAGTGTAGATGACAGACAAACATTATCCTATATAGTAAAAAGTTAATATACAAATTGTCCCCTTGGCCAGGAGTTCAACTGGGAGTTCGATCAGGGAATGGGGACAGCCACCAATTACCCATGGCCCCACCCCCTGGTCAGCCTCACTCCCAAAGCTCCCCCCACCCTGATTGGGGATGGGGCCAACCTACCAACTGCCCATGGCCCCTCCTCCTGGCTGGCCAACCACTTATAGCTCCTCCCCTTGACTGGATCCACCCCTGATCAGCCCTCCCCCATTCCAATCAGGGGCAGGGCCGGTTGGCCAACGGCCCGTGGCCCCTCCCCCTAACTGTGCAAAAATTCATGCACCAGGCGTCTAGTTTTGATATAAATTGGAAAGCACCAAGAAAGATGTTAGCCAGCAGTGTTTGGGAAACATGGAGGGCCACTTGGTTCAATAGAAATTCAGGGGGTAAAATTTAGAGGGAGAAGGGAAGCCTCCTGGGAAAAGAAGCCTGGACTGATATATTCCATTATCATGTTTTATTAAAATGATACCTAACTATGATAGGTAAACCATAGTATTCTTAAATTCCTTAAGGAAATAGGAATAGTTTAAAACCTTAGGGAAAAAAAATCTTGGGAAAAGTGGTCTTGATGCTCTCTCTTGCTGCTCTCCTGGTGAAGATATTTGATTTCTCTAAATGGTTGGGAGACTGTCTGAGAATTGACATGGAACTCATATAGGCTCAGGCTGGAGTTCTATGACCAATTCACCCAATAACCTCATATTTCATAATGGGTTTTTAGAACATGGTCACGTTCTAGGTTGAAGAGGCCTGAGAAAGACCCATTTCTCAAGTACCATCTCAATGAAACCAGTTCATTTGCTGATATCTTTGTTATCTCTACACACTTGATAATAGTTTCTTAAATTCTGACAAAGGCCACTGTGACTTTGATTTAATTTGTTTTCCAGTCCAGTTGAGCTAACCAGTATCAACTCAGCCTCAGCAAATTCCACAAGTTTACTCTTAAAGGGTTGAGTTGGTTCAGCATAGGTCTCAAGAGCTCTCAAGAAAGTCACTCTTGGCCTAATTAGTTCACATATGTGGAATGAGCTTATTTGGCAAGGACTGGAAGCTATATTCCTTCTAAGATTCCAACGACAACCTCTTTCTTGGGAATGTATTTAATCTCTCAGAGTCCATATAAAATCTAATTCAAAAACTCCAAATAGACTTGAGATATCAGGAGGCAGCTGCTATATGGACTGGTTCCATCAGCTAAAGGGGTCAGTAGATCAATGAACCATATGTGGGTAACTGAATTCCTGTTTACTATAAGATACTATCATAAATAATTATCACTCATTGAGTTCCATTATGTTTCACACTATACTTGGAACTTCAGCAACCTAACTTAATCCTCAAGATAATTATAATGGATAGCTATTTTTATATCTGTTTTGCAGATGAAAAACTGAAACAGAAATAAAAAAGTTAGCCACTATTCCCTCACTTATAATTTGTAGAGGTAGATTTGCTTAGTTCTTTCCAAAGTTATTTCAGTAATAAATATGATCCAGGTACTTTGCTAGGTGATAGAAATACAGAAATGAATATAGCATGGATCCAATAATTAACAATCCAAGTCTAGAATGTAATCACTTTGACAAAAATCCTCAGGGGTTGTCCCGATTGCTTTTCCTCATCACTGTCCCCATAGCCTAGGCCCAGACTCTTTTCTAGAGCAGCAACATGGAAAATAAGACACAACAATAAATTACTTTCTTGATGTTACGAGATATATTAAAATATCTTCCAAACAAGAGAGTAGTTATTGAATTTGGAAAATTCTATTCTCCAGTGTCCTGCGTTTTATAGATTTTTCAATGAATTATACTTAATATATCTCTAGAAGCCATTAATTTTTGCCAGTAGTTATTTGTTTTAAAGAGATCTATTTTCTCTAATAGATACCTACTTGGAGAAGTTAAAAATGCAATATATACAGAGAGAAAGAAACTTTTTTGTTGGTGTGAAATCTTTTAGAGATAATTTATTAAAGATAACCTATAAATCTTTTTACCAATAATCCTAAGATATGATTATTTTAAATGTTCCTTACAAAATTTTAATTTTCTGTTAGGTCCAAATTGCAAACTATCATTGCCTCTAAGAACCAAAGCTCTATATCTTGGACATTTTCAAAATAATTATGTGCTGTGTATGATAATGGTTTTTTACTAAATTAGCTTGCATCTCCACCATGGAGCTGTTAAGAGCAAGCTAATCATTAACAATTTAAATCAAAGTAATTAAAATGAACTAATTTGTTTTTATGATTGGGTTTCCTTAAATCTTGATCATTTTGTTCTTTTTTATACAGTTTCATATTTCATTCAGACCAGATTTTTATTTTATTTTTGTCATTTGTAAAAGCAATCTTCTACCCTAGTAATCCTTCAATTTGAAGCATACCTCTCTTCCACTCCATTACACTTCTCATTTTGTTTCAATTTATATGAAAGCAATTAAGACCCAGAAGGCCAATGTGTCTTCTTTCTCCTCTTTCCCCCATCTCTTTCTTCTCTGTCTCTAACTCCCTCCATCACCCTTCTCTTCCTTGGAAGATAAGACTCTCATGGAGGAATCTGATCTGCAGTGCCTATGGCCTGAGGTCCTCCAGTATTTCCTGAGGTAGGGAAGGGTATAGGGATATATTATGTTCTTCAAATTGTCAATTCACTGATTTTTAGATTCACTTGTTGATAGATATGTATTTGTTGTTCATAATTTTTATCTTTACCTTCTTCTTCTTTTTCTTCCTTTTCTTAAAGAGTACCTTTCAGCATTTCATATAATACTCGTCTGGTGTTGATGAACTCCTTTAGTTTTCTCTTATCTGAGAAGCTCTTTATCTGACCTTCAATTCTGAATGACAGCTTTGCTAGGTAGAATAATCTTGGTTGTGGGTTCTTGCTATTCATCACTTTGAATATTTCTTGCCACTCCTGTCTGGCCTACATAGTTTCTGTTGAGAAATCAGCTGACAATTGTATGGGTGCTCCCCTGTAGGTAATTAACTGTTTTTCACTTGCTGCTTCCCTGGGCCCTCCAAGGCCTGGGCTACATTTTTAAAAATTTAATAAATCTTTATTGTTCAGATTGTTACAATTATTATTCTTTTTTCCCCCCATGGCTCCCCTCCACCCGATTCCCACCCCACCTCTGCCCTTACCTCCCATCCCCATTGTCCTCATCCATAGGCATATGATTCCTGCACCCCCACTCACCTTTTCCCCCGAGAATTGGCAGGCTACTCCATTTCTATGCCCCTGATTCTATTATATTCACCAGTTTATTCTGTTTATCAGATTTTTAACTCACTTGATTTTTAGATTCACTTGTTGATAGATATGTATTTGTTGTTCATAATTTTTATCTTTACCTTCTTCTTCTTTTTCTTCCTTTTCTTAAAGAGTACCTTTCAGCATTTCATATAATACTCATCTGGTGTTGATGAACTCCTTTAGTTTTCTCTTATCTGAGAAGCTCTTTATCTGACCTTCAATTCTGAATGACAGCTTTGCTAGGTAGAATAATCTTGGTTGTGGGTTCTTGCTATTCATCACTTTGAATATTTCTTGCCACTCCTGTCTGGCCTACATAGTTTCTGTTGAAAAATCAGCTGACAATTGTATGGGTGCTCCCCTGTAGGTAATTAACTGTTTTTCACTTGCTGCTTTTAATATTCTCTCTTTGTCTTTTGCTCTTGGCATTTTAATTATGATGTGTCTTGGTGTGGTCCTCTTTGGATTCCTTTGGTTTGGGGTTCTTTGTGCTTCCTAGACTTGTAAGTCTATTTCTTTCACCAGATGGAGGAAGTTTTCAGTCATTATTTCTTCAAATAGGTTTTCAGTGTCTTGCTCTCTCTCTTCTTCTGGAACCCCCATAATTCTGATGTTGGTATGCTTGAAGTTGTCCCAGAGGCTCCTTACACTATCTTCATATTTTTGGTTTCTTTTTGCTTTTTGCTTTTCCAGTTGAGTATTTTCTATTTCTTTATATTTCAAATCTTTGACTTGATTCTTGTGCTCCTCTCTGCTGTTATGTCTCTGTGTAATATTTTTTATTTCAGTCAGTGTATGTTTAATTTCTAGTTGGTTCTTTTTCACATTCTCAAGGGTCTTGCTAAGTTTATCAGCCTTTTCTAGAAAATTCTTGAAAAATCTTATAACCATGGTTTTAAACTCTATATCCAGTCATTGTTTTCTCCATTTCTTTCATTTGTGATCTGTTCCTTTGTCTCTGCATTTTCGCTGCTTCCCTGAGTTGGTAGAGTAGCTCTGTGTGCTAGGTGTCTTATAGGAGTTACTTGAGGTAGACACTCTGGGTGTACCCCTTTGTGGACTGTGTGTTCAGCCTTGTTATAGTTAAGTCTTAATTGTTGTTGGTATCACTGGAGGGAATTGACCTCCAGGCCAATTGGCTGTGAGGATCAGCTGTTACTATGCTGGAAGAACTGCTGTGCTGGAGACAGCCTTATGATACAAGACTTCCAAAATTGCAAAAGCCTCTGTGCTCAGCTTGGATGGTGCAGAATCTCAGAGCTGAGCAGACAGCCTTGGCTTCCTGTCAGCCCTGCCCTATGACGCTCCTGGGTTTCAATGTCCCTCGGTAATCACTGCAGCCCTCTCTGTGCACATTCAGGTGTGTGTGCCTCCAGTCCGCTGCCTTTTGCAGCTCCCCTGAGTTTTTGTGAGCTCTGGGGACCCATATGAGTCTGGGTTCCCAGGGTCTCGCCCGAAACTGGGGTTCTGTGCAGTTGGGAGTTTCTGTCTCCCTCCCGCTAAAGGAAGCCAGCCAGGCACTCAGCTGCCCATCCTCTCCACACACGTGTCTCCTTACCTCAGCCTTTTGCAGCTCCTCTGAGTCTCCGTGAGCCCCTCTCTTTCCTTCTAGTTGTAGAATTTCCACTCAACCAGCTTTCCTGTGGTTCTGGATGATGTCCGTTCTGTCTTTTAGTTGTAGTTTTAAAATTGTTGTGCAAGGCAGCAGTTTATGTGTTCACCTATGCCGCCATTTTGGTTTCTCACTAGGGTTACTTTTCATCGCTCATTTCTCACTTGTCTGCCTTCCTTCCCTTTTTTTCACTTTTCCTTTTTTGTACTCCTTGTTAACTCTTTACCTGTCTGGTGCATTGCTTCCAAAATTTACTTAAAAGTCCTCTCTTTTAGTAATAGCACACCTCTTTTATTAATAAATGTTCATGTCATAAAATGACTTTTTCTTAAACTCACTATCAAAGAAGAATGAAATGTTTTTTCATTTTCCTTGCAAAGGCAGAGCCTGCCAAATTGCTGTTCAGAGAACATATAAATCAGAAACTGAGTACACTTAATTTAATACTTTAACTACTAAGCATCCCAGACAAAATCCAGTAAAGGCAAGAACTCTGTTTTCTACCACTATACCCACATGTCTAGCCCTGTACCTTGGCCAATACAATCAATTCAATTGTGTTGAATTGATTTAACAGTTTCTCATTTCTACTGTCAAAGCTTCACACACTCCATCTTGAGATTTTTTTCACCCTTTCAAAGTATCCTTATGCAAATGATCTGTCTTTATTAATTTGAGTTTAAAGCACTGGTCAAAAAATTAGGTTTTGGTTAGGAGGCAGAGTAGGAAAATTTTCTTTCACTATGGGAGCATTCTGTGTCTTTCTAGTTTGTTTTTTTTTTCCTCATTTTGTAAAACATTTTCCTAGTGTTTGAGCTAAAATTTGAAGTTGCATGCACATAAAGTAAAATGAGCCATCAAGAATCCCTATTATCTGTTTATTCTCTGTAATTTTTTTCTCACAACAATGATTCTTATTGGTAAGCACAGTGTAAATTTTGGTAAATTGTGATTGGGTACAGAAGAAACATGGAGTTTCAAGAGTATTGTGAGGTTTTTATCCCTCCTTCCCCATTTTTTTATTCTATCAGTATACAGTGGTACCTCGAGATACGAGTGCCCTAACATATGAGATTTTTGAGATATGAGCCATCGAGCAAGTGATTTTTGCTTTGAAATATGAGCAACATTTGAGATAGGAGTAATCGCGTGGATCAGCCAGCTACACACGACCCACCAGTTTACCGTGACTCGAGCGTCTCATAGTTTCCCATGCCTCAAGGTTACAGAACGAATTAAACTCGTATCTTGAGGTACCACTGTACCACATTATTGGTGGCCCTAGATAGAGAAGATAACATTTAAGGCCCCTTCTAATACTTGAACACTGTGCATCTTTGCCATGTGAAATAGAAGTTAGCTGTGCAGCTATTTTTGCATTTGTCTGCTAGGTACTAAAGTATGGTCTTTCTCATACACTCTGTGAGAACCATTTAAACCAAATAAATATAAGCTGGATTCTGGAACCATCTGGTGCTTGGAGAGAAAGAAAATACCAGTCTTTTAATCTAATATCATGTATGTTTGAGCAGCTGCTCCCTCAGTGGGTTTTGGGAGGAGATAGTTTATGCACTAGGAGTGAATTACTTGGCTTAAGCAATACTGAATGTCTCAATCTTTCAGATTCTTCAGGCATAATTGTTTTGTGAATCAACGTTTTCAGTATTTACATGTAATAAGGATATTTTTTATTGGAAATGAACCAACTACATACTTTTTCCCCTATTTTTTTTTTCAGAAGCCCAGGGAGATGCAGAAATATCTACAAGGTCAAAGTTAAGCATCTTTGTGGTTACGTTTAGCTGTAGTTTTGTGTGCAGGGTTCCCATTGACTCATCAGGTGACTTTCACAGTTCACTTTGTAGGGATTTTAGAGTGCCACTTTGGTAGAATGTGTATATCACTTCTGCAGATAGGGCACTTGCATATATAATATGAGGTGGGGAGCTGAAAATTTCTCCCCAACTTGAAACCTCCTCAAATCTAGCAGCCACTGTATCTATTTTCCACATCACAGGCAATTTTTTTCTTGGAATTTTTGGTAGAGAGTCCAGAAATAAAAGTAATCATCTAATTACATTGACACTGAAAAGAGACATAGCCTACAGGTGAGTGATACAGAGAGCATGTTAGAGCAATGACTATCAAAGTGTGGCCCCAAATCAGCAGCATTAGCATCACCTTGGAACTTGGTAGCAATGCACATTCTCTGGCCCCATCTGAATCTCCTGAATTATAAACTCTGGTAATGGGTCCTAGCAATGGGGGATGGGTCCCTAAAACCTACCAGGTGATTCTAATGGATATTATAGTTTGAAGACCACAGAATTAGAGCATAAGAAGACAAGCCTGAGAGAAGGGCTATAGAGTGGACCCTGAAAATCCTCAAAGACCCTAGAATAGAGGTAAGAATGCCTGCAATGGGAAAAGTCTGGTGAAAAAATGAAGTCAACAGCAACAGAGAGTGACATGACTGACTAATTTACAGTTTTACTCTGCCCAACCCCTCTAAAATATAATATAATAAAGTGTATATTATAGAGTGCTTTTTATCAGACAGCTCCAGAGCTGAAAAGAGATGCTCAAGTGAATATGTGACCTTAAAATTTTGTTGTAGTTCTTAGTATTATTCACTAAATAGTTCTGATTCTCCCCTCTTCTGGATATGTGAATTATACATACTTCTTAGACTCTTACAATCAGGTGGTGTCATGTGATATTCTAGCCTATGCACTTAGAGTAAAAGTATCCCAGAGTTTACCTCACCATAGCAGCTGGCAAAGTTTGAGATGATAGCTGTTCACACAGCCTTGTCCCTGAACGAGTGATTAAAATGTACGGTTTCCTTGTTGAACTTCGACGGGTATGTAGCATAAGCAGTTGTTATGAGCAATTGATTTGGGGGGATTGTTTGTTACCACATATAACCTAGCCTATCCTGACTAATACAAATACTGAAATCAACTGGTTTGTAATATTATTGTAACTTGAGTGCCTTAGCCTTATAGTTATAGTCCAACCCAGAAAAGAATAGTGAGAAGAGTTAACAATGAGTATTTTGTCCTGGTTCCCCCTGAAGGCACTGTTCTCAAAGGAGTCAATCAGATTCATCTATGTTTCCCAAAGTATGAAAGGCATATTCACAGCACTATTGGAAGTAGTTTTATGCTAGGCATAGACATAACATAAAATAACATTAAATTATGTAGTCTAAAATTCATTCCTTGCACAAGTCTCCTGGTTATATAAAGACAAAAAGCTCAGTTCTGGACTGGTACATCTGTAACGCTTTTCTAACACTTGCACATCTTCCCTTTTTGGCCTTAGGCTCAGACTTTCTGCAGGTTGCAGGATCTAACCAGAGAATTATTAATATCCTTGTATTTTTGTTTAATTTATATCTGCCTCCTATTTATGTAAGTGATCAATTTTTCAATTTGAGGCAGCAATACAAACCTCCTTACACTTAGGTTTAACCAAAGACTCAGTGTAGAAACATATATATTAAGTAAATAATAGTACTTACAATGCTTAGAGATAAAATAACTCTTCAAATGACATTTTTGGAAATTTGTGTTACAATGTAGTTAAATCTCCAGTGAGTGAGACTTAATCCTCATTTTTGGATCCCAAACAGTTCCATCTCCCTCCTCTTTTTCCCATCTCCAAGAATGCTATAATCAATGACAAAAATTTTTGTCATTTAGTCTTTTAGTTCTCCAGTAAGACTTTCCTCAGAACAAACTCAACAGGCAGCAGTAATGTATCACAGAAGGTAGAATCCTACTGGGCTTCTTTCTGTCTAGCTGTGTGGCCTCAGGCAGATTACTCAACCTCCTTGGGGCTCAGTTTCTTCATTTGCAGAACTAGGGAAATATTGTCTAGGCTCACAGCCTCTGGAAGTAGTTGCAAGGATCCAATTATATTATAGTTGTGGAAATGCTCTGGAAAGTTTGAGGCATTCTGCAGAAGACCTGCCTGATTATTTATTCACCTTTCCAATCCCTGAAAATTCACCACCCCACCCCACCCCCTTTTTTTTTTTTTTCAATTGTAACCAACTAAGAAAAGAATGTCCCTCAGATTTCTGGACGTCAATGCAAGGCCAGTCGTTTGCAGTGTCTCTCAATTAGAACGAAGAAGGGAAGAAACAAACGACAAATGTTTGCCTAACAACTGGAAGCCAGTTCCGCTCTCTAGCCAGAGGAGGTGGAGGAGTTTCTTCTGGGAGCCGGCTTCTAGCTCCAGTTGCCTAGACTTCAGTCTCTCATGGCGTCCAAGGGATGAATTTAAAGTCAAAACACAACAGGCTACAGGGAATGAGACGCGGGTCACGCTCCGCGGGGGCTGAGAGGTGCAGGTGAATCACCGGCAGATATGAATGAAAGCCGAACACCTCATTTCAGTCCCGCGCAGCCGCAGCCGCCTCCTCAGCCCAGGGCCAAGTTCATCGTTTAATCATCACTCTCTCAGCTCAGCCCAGCACAAAGGGACACGCACAGTGGAAGCGATTTGCACATTATGCATTCAGAGAGGCGCAGCCATTCATTACATTCATCCCCTGCCTCCGTCCTAATGAGCCTCGGGAACAAGGCTGAAATGTCAAGACGCTTTGGCGTCTTTTCCTGATGGGAGAACTACGTGATCCTGACAGCACAGACAAGGTGGCAGCCGAGGTTCAGAGCGGCCTCGCCGCACACCCCAGAATGACTGCTTTCCCCAAGGCTCACAACCGCGGTGGCTGCTGAGACAATTAAAATGTTCTGCGCCAATTAGACTTCTTCAGGCTATCTTTTTTGGGGCATTTATTTCCTGGCCTCAACTCTGAAATCTCTGATTAGCTTGTATCTGTATCACCAGTATCCATTAGCTGATGCAGGAGTAGGTGTCTTTTAACAAGAGCAATTAAAAGCCGAGGATGTAAAATGTTGTTGTTTTGCCTACAAAGGTGAATTCCTTCCTTCTGAGCTATGCTCCATTACTCTTCATCTTAGCCAAAAGTCAAGAATCATCCATTAGGGGAAAGAGGCAGTTAATGGGCAAGTTCTGGCACCAGACTGCCTGAGTTTGAACCCTGCATCTGCCCTTACTAGCTGCACAGGCCTAGTCAGCTTATTCTCTTTGTGCCTCTGCTTCCTTGACCATAAATATAAATCATAATAGTAGGCCCATCCTAGGTTTTTCTGTATTTCTTTTTTTTAAATATATTTTATTGATTTTTTACAGAGAGGAAGGGAGAGGGATAGAGAGTTAGAAACATCAGTGAGAGACATCGATCAGCCGCCTTCTGCACGCCCCCTACTGGGGATGTGCCCGCAACCAAGGTACATGCCCTTGACCGGAATGGAACCTGGGTCTTTTCAGTCCGCAGGCCGATGCTCTATCCACTGAGCCAAACCGGTTTTGGCGTTTTTTCTGTATTTCATCCAGAACAATAAGCACTCAATAACTATAGTACAATTATTAGTAGTAACCATCTACTGGATATTTTCGTTGTGTCAAGCATTGCGTTAGGCATCAAGGATACAATGTGAATATGATTCAGGGCGTCTATTAGGGAAAATATCTATCCACATATAACTGCAGTGGGCTGGGATTAATCTGTGCATGAGGAGACCATGACTAATTCTGCTTAGGGGGGCTAGAGAAAATCTCAGGTAGCTGGAACTTTTGAAAGTGGCTAAGATGGATCAAAGCTCTTGCTTCATCCTCACCTCCCAGGCAGTCTGGATCCTTACACAGAGCTTTCTTTAATGGTGACAGAATATGTGGCTGTTCCGGAGGCTCACCAATGGGTCCAGAGTCTTCCTTCCACGCCTGTGCTCCTCCAGAAGATCCTGCATGTCCCAGGGGTGTCTCCCAAACCCAAAGATACTACAGCCCGTAAAATAATGGATCCTTTACAAGAAGAAAGGGACTTGTCTAAGAACACAGTATTCTGTATCATCAGAATATTCTGGTATCTGAGTGTTGGAATTAGAATCTCATAGCTTTTTATCCAAGGCCCCAATAGGACAGACACTGTGATAAACATTTTTTAGGAAATCTTGGATGAGAAAAGGTACCGTAGGAAAATGAGGGGTGCAGTATAATTATAACAGCTAATGTTTATTAAGTTTACTACTTGCCTTGTACTTGACAATTACTATATCTTGACAAATGACCAATTAGGTAAGGAATATTACATGTTGAACTGCATGAAATTACCATTTTAGATAAAAAATGGTTTATTATAGACAGTTTTACATGATTCAAACTCGTCACTATTGAGCTTACAGGTTTCACCCTCATAGCCTTGATATTTTATCCCACTTGGAAATGTGATTAGTTAGATGAAATAAATTTAAACTTGATAATTTAATGATGATCTTTTATATAAGTGAAATCTCCACTAAGCAAATCTAAATCTAATTGGAGATTGCTGGAACCAGTTTTATATAACTGGGTCTTACACAGCCTCCCACCCTACCCCATAAATCTTTGATAGAAGAGAGTGCTTCCTTCAAGAGCCACCATTACTCAGCAGGTTTTAAGGTACAAAATTCAGCAAGATGGGTATGGGCTTCATTACATTCAGATGTACATCATTCTGTTTGTCTATTCATCATCTTTCATGTAATTATTTGTCACCAACAATTCAAATCAAGACCATAGAGATTATTTTTAGAAATTATGGGAACAGTACTTGTTGGGGATTCTATACATTCTTTGACCCCACACAGACCTGTCCCTCCATAGCTACATTGCAAGTCTCAGACATTAGCCTTCCATGAAATCCTACTCTCTGATAGAACCAGTCTGTAATAATGACAGCAAACACCATTTGAGTAACCTTCTGCTCATGCATTTATTCAGTCATTTGCTCATCAAATGTTTATTGAACCAACTGAATTATTTGGGAGGAGTGAGCTGTCTTCCCTGCCCTCTAAGAGCTCATAAGCTAGGGGCTAGAGGTTTAAGTAGATGGATGGCGGTGGGTGAAAGAGGCATATGCATAAATCATTGTTAGATAAGACAAAATAAAATATATTCCCAAGGGAGGCTCAAGGAAAGAGCTAAGAGGAAAGAGGATTAATTCATTTTCCCAAAAGTTCATGAAAACGTTCATGGGTGTGGTGGCATTTGAAAGGGCCTTGAAGAAAGATTGCTTGTAGAAGCAAGGTGAGGTAAGGATATACTCTACTGAGGGAAAGGAATGAGCAAGGTGCAGAAGGGAAGAAATAGATCTGCTGCCAAAAACTGAATTTTGTCAGCCCTAACACCAACAGGTAACATGTATTAAATGTTTACCTTGTTCCAAGCACAGGGTTAAGTGTTGTACATAAATGATAACACTTAATCTTTATAATAATTTTATGAGATAATCTTCTTATTATTCCCACTTTACATAGAAGAAAACTGAAGGCACAAAAGAACCTATAACTTTCCCAGGTTCATTTACTTACTAAAGGGAAGAGCAGAGACAACACCAAGGGATTGGCCTCCTAACCAGCCTTACACAGCCCACCTTGTAACCATACCTCCACACTGCCTGCTGGCTAACCATGCCCCCACACCTGCACCACCTGCTGGAGAGTGCAGAACAAGGCTAGAGTCTTGATACAAATCCCTTTGGAACAAGGCTAGAGTCTTGCTTGATACAAATCCCTTTGGAAGAGGTTGGGGCTTCATTATTGTCACCCTGTCTCAGTAGAGAAAGGAAATAAATGACAACACAAGAAAAACTAGTGGGGCAGCTGTGTGGAGAATATATTTGCATTTTAATGAGAATGTTTAATGCTTCAAGATAGAATCTTGAACCAAGGGAAGTTCAGACTTTGAGGTAGCCCCAGATGTTAGAGACTTCCAGATGAAGCTGAGGGTGGACATTAGCTTAGAGACCCTTCTCACATCCTGAGAAAGTAGCTCTCTGCAAATAGAAACTCATTCTCACCTCCTCCCCTGCAAATGAAGTCATTTAAATTAATCTTATTCTACAAATAAGTAGAGTGAAAGTCTGAGGGTTTTGTGTATTTTGTTTTGTTTTATTTTGTTTTGTGTGGTTTTTTTACCCAGTTGGAATGTGGCTGAATAGAGATTCAAAAGCAGGTCGTTCCTCTGTCTCCAAGTTCTGTGTTCCTTACACTGCAGGAATCAGGTTTAAAGTTACTGAATTAATATTTAAATCAGCAGAGTCAGAAGCATGCCAGCAGGCTGCACACAGCTGTACTTCCAACCTCTCCCAGCTTCCTCCAGGCCAGGAAACAGAACTATGCGGGGAAGGGGGAGCAGCAGTGCTACTTAAGTTGCAAAAGAGAGGCTGTAATCTGCCCCCCTTGTCATCTCCTCCACCCTAAACATCCCCCTTCTCACCCCCCAGGCTACTGCAAGGTGCTGTTGTCCACTGCCTGGCTGCTTCCCACTATTGTCAACTCCTTGTTGTTCTTCTTCAAAGGTGAAACCAAAACAAGTAATTTAGAAGTACCCAGAGAAGAGTTAAATAAAACAAATCAGGTTGGGAAGGCAAGGGAACCATATTCAGAAGATCAAGTTCCTCCTGTGTTTTAAACACAGGACTCCAAGAATGAGAAATGCATCTTCAGACCACTGTGGGACTTCCCCTCCTGCAACTTCGCAAGTGAGCACATGGAGCTATTTGCCTTACACCTAATTGCTACAAATTAGGTTTTGCTTCTAATTGCATTAAAGCCTTGCTGACTTATTCATGCACTATTTAATGAGAAAAGTACAGCCTGATTTCAGCTCTCTGCTCTCCTGAATACCAATCTC
The DNA here is from genome assembly GCA_011751065.1 of Lasiurus cinereus. Classification (NCBI taxonomy): domain Eukaryota; kingdom Metazoa; phylum Chordata; class Mammalia; order Chiroptera; family Vespertilionidae; genus Lasiurus; species Lasiurus cinereus. The sequence goes on along the minus strand of JAAGEH010000079.1, from coordinate 5,381,443 downwards.
TCATTTATTAGCTTGAGTGTCTCTGGAAGAGAGAGTGCTTTCTGGCAGAGGAGCCATTTTCCATCAAGTCATTCAACATTTTGCACATTTGACTCAAGTAAACCTCACTAGAATGTCTCTTCCTTTGTGGGACCGCAGCTACAGGGACTAAGAGAGGAAGACCAGAGCTCCTGGATGGGAGTTGAGGGACTATCCAGACTATATTGCAAAGGCATCTATGAGAGGCAGATGCAGACCTGGTTGGGCAGCTGTCTGTCTGAGGAAGGTCCATCTGCTGGATGAGATGGAGGAGAGTGGTCATACTGCAAAACAGGACTGCAGCAGCACTGATGCCAATCTTAATAGCCATAGGGATAGCAACAGAACCCACTTACCCAGAGGAGTCTTTGCCCATTCCCAGGTCAGATGCAAGAGACAAACCAAGCAAGTTGGGTGTGGGCTCTTAATCACTCCCTACTTAAGATTCTCCAATTGCTCTCAATTGACATCCCAATCCTTAACACTACTCACCAATTCTTGTAGATCCTGCCTCTACTTGTCTCCCAAACTTCACCTTCTTCCACTCTAGTCTTCCCTCTGTTTCTCAACCACTCAGCGCTTTCTATCACCCCAGAATCTTTGTGCATGCCATCTCTTAAATGTGGAACATGACTTCTGGTCCATACAAATGAACTTCCATTCAGTCTGTAGCCTTCCCTTCACTCTTCCTGTCCTAATGGAAGCCATCCCTGACACCCCAGATTAAAGCAGGTTCCATTCTTATAAACTCTCAAAGAACCCAATTCCTTACTGTATGGCCTTCATTTTTGTCTTAATGCTGTGGCATTTGAGACCTTGGTCCTGGAGAGACTGCCCTACCAGGGATAGCTAATTCATAAAAGATAATAAAAGATTCCCTTTGCAAGCATGACTTTGATATTAAAAAAAAAACACAACCAATCCAGAACCCACTGTCAAACTATCTCCTTTATCATACTCTTATACATTAAGTCAATATTCTCCCTGCACTATCAAATAACTCCAGGACCAGGTAGTGGATAATTAGGGACCTACCATGTAGAGGCTGCCAAAATTATCCAAGCTATCCAATCCTAAACTTACTCAGAACACCTTCTGACCAAAATCTTAATAGAGGCTCTGACCTATGCTGTGTTCTTTCTCAGCTCTGCCTCCTGGCTGATCCTGGTGCTTCCCATGTGCCATAGCATGACATGTGTTGTCTCCTGTTTATAGGGATCTGTGAGTATAAGCTTCTTATACTTATAAAAAATATTTTTTTATCTATGTGAGATGATGAATGTTAACTAAACTTATTGTGGTACTAAATTCATGACATTTAAGGTCAAATTTTTATGCTTTAGACAAACATATACACTGCTGTATGTCAATTATATCTCAATGAAACTTGGGGAGGGAGTTCTTCCTTCATGACAATCTTTTCAACATCTGTTGATTTTGTACCAAAACTGCTTCAAACAAACCCCAGCATACTCTAACACATTTGCTGTCATCAGACTTCCCTTGATCATTCCTATAACAGACTGTTTTATATCCCTCCCACTGAATGTTACATATCTGACTGTGCTTACTTTTGTTATCGCAGTACCTAGCTCTTAAGCGATACCCTACAAAAAGAACAAATATTCCCAATCCCATGAGAAGTTATAAGAGAATTATACAGGAAGAGTGAGGCAGAAACCTGCTATAATGACCAGGTTGACACAGTCAAGCATGGAAACAGACTGGACACCTAAATCTAGGTAGGTACCCAGAGCTCCTCTAAGGTAGAGAGGATGCCAGGTGAATTGTAGTAGTACCAACTCCAGAACCGATCAGCTGAAGAGATAAATCCAATCCCACTTAGGTCCAGGTCACTGGTAGGTAGACTAAAGGCATCAATGGCTTGTTGAGAGAGTCTGGGGCTTGGAGAGACAGTCAAACTGGTGAATCAGCAGTATTGTATGAGAATTGTATGCTCCATCCCCAGTGAGTCTCCACAAGCCACTTACTTCTGCGGGTCTTTACCACCTACGCAATATGGTGTTGCAAAAACCATACATCAGTGAGAGGACAGGAAATGGAGGCTCCACCTTGCTAACCAGAAAGTCATAAGTGATCAAGAATTTACTTTGTATTGTGCATGTGTATTTATTTGTTTATTTACTTATTTATCTGTATTTAATAATTTTTACATTTTTCCATTATAGTTGATATACAATATAATTATTAGTTTTAGGTATACAATTTAGTGAGAATACATTAAAGGGATTAAGAAATAATTTTATTTTTATTGTGATATACTTGACATATAATTTAACTGTGCTTGAGATGTATGACGTGTTGATTGATACATTTATATATTGCAATATAATTATCACCATAGCATAACTAACACCTCTATCATGTCACACAGTTATCATTTCTTTTGTGTGTGTGTGTGTGTGTGTGTGTGTGTGTGTGTGTGATGAGAACGTTGAAGATCTAGTCTCTTAGCAACTTTGGAGTACCTAATACAGTATTGTTGACTGAAATAGAAGCTTGTTTTCTTTTATATTTATCTGAAAGAAACCATCTGTGTTCTCAGTACACCCTTAGGACATTGCGGAGTGTTTCTGAAAATACATTCGTTGATGCCCAAGGGCATTTAGGAAGATAATCTGAGGGATGGTAACATAGGTGAAGCTGAAATAATATTACTGATAGCCAACTGCTAGGGCTTATTCACAGGATGTAAGAGTGTCACTGCTGCTTTTCGCTTGCTGTTTAAAATGCGTCACGGAGGCTAAACGGACATCCTGTGCGTGCTCAAAGCCAGCTCTGTTCTCTGACACAGCATGTCCAATTAGAAGCCCAGCAGCTCGCACCTCTGACCCCATCTGTGGGAGGCAGGCTCAGAGCTCCGGTTCTATTTCCAGCCGAAGATGATGAGCCCCGGGAGGTGACGCATCCAAACACTTCGCCTGTTGTTTCTTAATTGACAACCCGAGCGCTTCTCGTCAAATGAGCTTTCCTCCAAACCCAATTAAGTAGCTTGCTTCTTCCAGAAAGCAAGTTTTAAAAAATTCCCCTGGATTCCCATCCTCCATGGCCATTCCCCAACTCCTAGCCACCTCCCCTTAAGCAAGCATACGAATGTGTTTAACATGTTATCTTTTTTGCTTGTTTGTGCGCTTGCAAAATGGACTTTGTTGTTCTATGTGTGCATATTTTTAATTTATGTAAATTGTATTGTGTTAGATGTGCCCTTCCATTTTATACACAGCCCCCTCCACCCCAGTTTAACACTGTACCTCTATGGTTCAGTTACTGGGTGTTCATCTAATCTGAAGAGTATGAATTCCCACCCATTACCTGGCCACTGAGTCTGTGATGAATACCGACCCTCCATCATTGCAGACAATGTTGCAGAAGACAGCTCGGTGCCCACCCCTTACATCTGTGCACTTTCTTATCTTTCCTAGGGCCAGAGTGTTCTCCACAGGCTCCTGAGAGCTCCTCTATCCTTGCATTCCCATCCTGGCTAAGCTTTTGGCATTTCTAGTCTCCCACTTTTGCCAAACTCTTAATGTGTAACCATGATATTTCATAAGTTAAATGTGCATTAATGAGTTTGAGTGACCCTCTATATGCTCCATGGTCTTTTGGATTTCCTCTTGTTAAACTATATCTTTCTGCCTCTTTTTCTTTTATGGTTGCTATCTTAAAGAGTCTGGTTATTAATTTATCATCAGTTTTCTTCATTACCACTATCTTATCCCATTCTGCCATCTATTAACTTTGTAGTATCCTTTGTTGAACAGAAATCTTTTATATGTCATTAAATTTATCATTTTTTTATCCTAAGGTAGCCAAGGTGTGTTTTTTTTTCTTATCTCTGTAAAACAGTCTACATTTTTTACTAGTAAGTTTACAGTTTTGATATAGAAAAATTGTATTGCTCTTTGAAGTTTAATCTCATATCTTCTAACTTACTGACTCTTTTTGTCAGTTCAAATAGTTTGAATGTTGATCTTGTTGGATTGTTTTACATTAGTGATTATATCACCTGCAAATAACAGCAGTTTTTATTTCTTTTTCTAAATCTTTATATCAATTTTATCTCCAGGACTCTGATAACAGAAGTACTGATATAGGATCTTTGTCTATTTTTAAAATTTGATTAATTAATTAATTTTTGACAATATTATATTAGTTTCAGATGCACAAAATGATGATTAGACATTTATATCCCTTACAAGTAAGGGATCTTTGTTTTTTTTTACTGACCTTACATGTAATTATTATAATTTCTCCATTAAATATAATATTTGCCATAAGTTCTTTTAAATAAAGCTTTAATCAAGTTAAGGAAATTCTTTTTTATCCTTAGTTTGTGAAGAGCTTTTATCACAAATTAATCTTAAATCTTATAAATGCTTTATGTACATGGATTGCAATAATCATCAGATTTTTATTCCTTTGCTTATTACTGTAAGGCAATTACTGTAGGTCGTTTCATTGTTAGTTTTCTGTATGTTGCATCATCTTTACATTCTTTGAGCAATAACTTGGTCATAATGTTTTAAAATATAATATTAGTTGGTTAGGTTATATTTTATTCAAAAATAATTCTGTGTTTTATATTTTTCCTTATATGGCATTGGAATCAAGATCATACAAATCTTATAAAATAGGCTGAGTTGCTTGTCTTATTATCTTCTAGAAGAAATTATATAACCTGGGAATCTGGTGCTCTTGATAGTTTGGTGGAGATCCAGTGAAGCCTTCTGCGCTTGGGTTGGGGACACAAATAGGTGGGTGCAAGTGTTCCTTTAATACTTATTGATGCACTAATTTCTCTATTTCCTGTTATCAATTTTGACACTTGTGGGTTTTTTTAGAAATATATTTATTCCATCTAGTTTACCAAATAAATTAGATGCAGTTATCTTAAGAGTCTTTGGTTATTTTTAAATCTCAGTTGTATTTGTGGTTGCTTCCCCTTCTGCATTTTATCTTTCTTCCCATTTTTCCTTCTTTTTTCTTTAATTCTTCTTGCCAAATGTTTCTCTTGAATTAATACTTTTGAAAACCAGTTTTGAGTTTGTTAATCTCTCATTCTTTATCCCCATTACATTGACATCTAATTTATTTTCATTGCTTCTTTTTCTTTTTTGTTTATTTGCTCTGCTGCTCTTTTCCCATGTCATAGGTTTAGCTCATTTACTTTTTATATCTTTGATGTCTCCTGATAAGTATATTTAAAGCTATATATTTCCCTCAAAGTTCTTATGTAGACATGCCTGACAAATATTGACATTAAGGCTTTCATTATAATTTAAGCTTGATATGTCTTCATTTTCTTTATGACTTCCTCTTGACTTTAAAGTTTTGTTTTGTTTTTAGTAATAAGATATTATCTCCTTATATGTGAGATTTCTGTCAGATATCCTTTTCTTATTATTTTATCATTTTATTGCATTACCAGGTACATTTGGAGTGCATCTTCTATCAACTTTCTGCAGATGTCAAATCTGGACCACTCAGAAAAAGTAACCAATGTTAGCCCACCACACAGTTGAGACATTTGGAGGTTTAGAATGCCATTTAGAATTCAAAGGAAGAGCCAACCAATAACAACAATGAGAAAGGCTTCAGGAGCTTAACTTGGGCCTTGAGACTGTAGAAAGATTCTAACAGGGAAGGAGTCTCCAAGAGAAAAGAAATAGGTGACATTTGGCTTTGGAGCTTTGGAGTCTATCCCAGTAGCACATTATAGATTTTTTTTTGGAACATCTTTATTAAAGGAGTAGTCTCCCATCTATGCTAAACCTCTTACTCACTTTTGAGAATTTAAGAATAAATGGTTTCCAGAGGAAATGTAGGAACAACAGATGAAATATAACCAGGGATCTTCCTGATTTCTCTAGGTGTTCAAATGCCTCACTCTTGGGCTAGCTTGAGATTCAAGTCCTACCCATCCTTAGCCTGTTTTGTTTTGCCTCTAGATCAGTGGTTCTCAACCTGTGGGTCGAGACCCCTTTGGGGGTCGAACGACCCTTTCACAGGGGTCACCTAAGACTATTGGAAAACACCTATTTCCCATGGTCTTAGGAACCAACACACCACTCCCCAGTGTAGCAAAATGTAGCAATGTAGTTTACTGTTGTCATATTAAGACTGTTACCCATGCTACACCACGATTCAAGACAAAATTTCATTTATTTATAATTAGAAATAAATATTTCACAATATATAATTACATATTGCTTTTGTGATTAATCCCTATGCTTTAATTATGTTCAATTTGTAACAACGAAAATACATCCTGCATATTAGATATTTACATTACAGTTCATAACAGTAGCAAAATTACAGCTATGAAGTAGCAACGGAAATAATTTTATGGTTGGGGGTCACCACAACATGAGGAGCTGTCTTAAAGGGTCACGGCATTAGGAAGGTTGAGAACCACTGCTCTAGATGAACACTTTTTATGCTACTTTTGATTATTTATATATCAGCATCACCATTCCATTCCTGTCAGTCTTCTGGCAAGTAACTGAAGGGTGAATGTATCATATTCTAAATTTTTTTTTAATGACATAACTAGACTCTCCTGAGGCAGTCATAAACCTGTTAAGACTCCTACGTAATGCCTCCTTAAGGATTCTAAAACATGAGCTTACACTAACGTGTCCTTCCCTACCTTTTTTATTTTATTTTATTTTATTTTATTTTTGGCCTTTGTGGATTTCCTATTTTCACAATTACTCTTTGGTTCTGGGAACTCCATCTCCAGTAGGCAATAATACCTAATTAAGGATATTTGTCTACAAGTTTTAAGTAAGCTTTTCTAATTGCAATGGTTTCCCATCACTTTTGTTCATGCTGATAACTTATTTAAACAATCTGAATAATTCAAAATCATGTTTGGAATTGTTAATCAGAATAATGATAGCAGCAGTTCAACACTCTAACAATTTCACTTGCAATGGGTTTGAAAAAGGTCCCCCGAAACCAATTCCTTCAACAACTTGAGTCTCTGTCCTCAAAGCAAATCCAAAATGTATTTGCTGCTCCTTAGAGACAGCCTTTCCCCTGTAGTGTGTGTGCTTTTGTTGATTTTGAACATAGCAATACAGTGGAGACCTGGTGTCATTCCCCAGGTACATTTCACAACTGCAAATATCTTTGTATTCTCCCTGACTTTGATTTGCAATCTCTCAATTAGTGGAGACAACAGGAAAACTCTTTTCTGCTCCTTTTCTGCTGCACATGTATCTCATCTTTCTTTGCCTGGCTCATGCTGTACCTCTCCCACAACCCTCATCACATCAATATACAGTAGTACCTCCCTTTCTCAGCTGCCAATAACACATGGAATTGATGGCATTCTCTTCCCTAATTAATAATTACCTAGTAAATCATCGGGTCCCAATTGTTTGTCTTTTCCCCTGGTGGAGCATCCTTGGGTGTTGATGGACTTTGTTTCTCTTTTATCTATCATCAAAGGTCAGGCAGGGCATTCATAATCTCCAGCCAGCCCAACACCATGCAGTACACATTAAGTAAACAGTGATTAATCAGTGTCAGTAGCTGAGTGAAAGAAAAAAGATTTTAAAACAAGACTATAACAGAAACTCTGAGCCCAAGTAAATAGGTCATGCTCTTTAGCCCTCTAGATAACTGGTCCATAGCATTCAAATTACAGTTTTAATTAGTTGTTTAATTACTATGTTCTTTTCTAGAAGGTTACCTCCACCAAGATGAAAATTATGTCTAAAATTACATAGGGAACAATATTGCAAGGAATGCATTTCCATTGCTTCTGTGATTCTTAACTGAAAGTATATGACTATTTATAATGCTGCTGGTCATGGGCAATTAGGATGTCTATGTGCTGATACCAAATAACCTAAATGTGAGAGAAGCCATCTTAGCATTAATCACCAAAAGTCACTACAGTTAGATTTATGCAAAGAAAAGAGAACTATTTACGCAGGATTAATAAATTATCCTCTCCGATAATTTAATTCCAGAGACTTTTAATAACCTAGACTTGAAATTTAGCATAAAGGAATTGACTATTTCACCTTAACTTCACAATTTTTTTTTTCTTTCCTGACACATAGGAAGAAACTATAAATTTACTTTGTTGAAGTAAGAATGAGGGAGAAAACCTTGAAATCATCACAATTTACCATTTCACCAAGCACTATTTGTCTCTAGTTTAACCTGAGAGTTTGACTGGGGTAGAATAAAGTATCTGAAGCTGACTAACATTTGATTTGTTTCCATTAATTTGTAGGACTAGAGAAATGAACATTTTAATAGCTACAACTTACTCGAGTGACATTGTATCTATATTAGATATTTTAGCAGATTGACAATGAATAGAATATACTATTTCAGTACACTCAACCTAAAATACCTCATTTGCCCTCTAAAGAAAGACAACCACAGGTGAAAAGGTTATTTTTCAAATGTCAAGAAGCAGCTGCTTGCCCAAACTGGTTTGGCTCCGTGGATAGAGCATCGGCCAGCGGACTTAAGGGTCCCAGGTTTGATTCCAGTTAAGGGCATGTACCATGGTTGCGGCACATCCCCAGTAAAAGGTGTGCAGGAGGCAGCTGATAGATGTTTCTTTCTCATCGATATTTCTAACTCTGTATCCTTCTCCCTTCATGTCTGTAAAAAGTCAATAAAATATATTAAAAAAAGAAGAAGAAGAAGAAGAAGCAACTGCTTCAGATTATTGCCTATTGGAGAGAATGCCTTAAATGTCCCAGATTTTCATTTTCTGCTACTCGAAAGAGAATCTCTAGAATGGCTAAAAGGTACATGAAAGACAGTAAACTACAAATTAGAAGGGTAGAAACTCTTCAGAAAGGACCTTGACCATTACAAATGCTCTTTCTTACAATGCGTATCAATGTCTGGCTCTACTGCACTCGGTTCACTCTGAAAGCAGCCCCCAAATCCACTCTCATCTGTGAGTGCTGTACTCCTGGTGAGACAGCAAACATCCATTTATTCTCTTACTGAGCCTCTTATATGTGGATAAATGACATCCAAGACACTCCAAATCCCTGGCACCATTAATTAAGGTAGAAAAGACAAGGAGAGGAGCAGAACCTCCCGGGGAGAGGGAGATTGGAGGGTGAATCAAGAAATCTGCTTTGGAAATATTAAGTCTGCCATGCCTGAAGACATCCAAGCAGAGATGTCAAGTAGGCAGTAGAGCAGAAGAAGGGTGGAGATGTAAATCTGTGAGTCATCAGCATAAATAAGTTATTTAATGTGATAAGCAAATTCATGCCTCTAGAATAATACATTTCTAACAGAATAATCATCAGAATAACTGCCAGGCCTGCTGCTCAGAAGTATGGTCATGAAAGTTATTAATATTGAGATATTTCCTTGTCTCAAGTCTCCCACATACCCAGTACCCCTTGGCCTGCCCACCATCTAGTTACTTAAAGGTATAACATCTTCAGGCAGTGACAACTTAGATTGGTCTCTGTTCATGCCCTACCACTAAAACATTTCAAATCTAAGCCCCGATTCACAACTAATATTTCTTGAGCTTTTAACATATGCCAAGTACTATATTAAACCCTTTATTTGATTGCCTCACTCAGTCCTCACAACTACCCTTTATGGTAAACATTAATATCATCCCCTTTACACAGTTGAGAAAACTGAGGCTGAGAGAGGCTGGTAACAAATCCTGGCTCAATAGATAGTGACTGGTGGAGCCCAGGCCTGAGCCAAAAAATTCTAAGGTGGCAGCCCCTATACCAATATGCTTCTCTAGCTCTGGAGAGCTTGTCTTTGGCTGCATGGCATGATCAGGGCATGGGGATATATAGCGTGTCTCAAAAAATTTATACACTTTAACAGCTGATAGCTCAACTTTGAAAATGAGATGTATTTTAATAAATACTCCCTTTATCATTGCAGTGAAGACATAGCAAGAAGATGGCCATCTGCAAGCCAGGAAGAGAGTTTTTACCAGGAACCGAATCAAATCACCTTGATCTTGGACTTCCCAGACTCCAGAATTGTGAGAAAATAAAATAATTTTTATTTGTAGTTTAAGCCACCCAGTCTACGGTATTTTGTTATTGCAGCCTGAGCAGAGTAAAATAATTTTTTCTTACCTATTTTGTGTGGGTTTGTTTGTTTGTTTGTTTGTTTTGGTCTTCTTAAATTTCCTTCAGTGGGTATGCATTTCTTTTATGGAAATTATCAGTCCTGTTTGATAAATATTTCTTGCTCTTTGCTTTTCAAGCCCATAGAGAATTAAATTCCTTTATCCCCTTTGAAGTTAAGTATGTACCTTAGACTTTTTAAAATGCCAGGCCATGATGTTCCTCCTCTCCCCCAGCTCAGGTAATACTGGTGGTACATGGTGTTGATAGTGTTTCTCTCAGCCAAAGTCATTGAGTGACTATGATTAGCAGAAACTTCCTACTCAATAGAAATTGATTGATTGAGAAATAAAACTATGATATTTGGGATTACTTATTACTGTAGCATAGCTTAGCCTACCTTGACTGATAGAGTTTCTAAATAACAAAAAGAAAAAAAGAAACTTTTAAAAATTTAAATAACATCAACTTTTACATAGAATTAGATTGTACATACAGTAAATTAAAACCATGTCTGTGTTCACCTACCTTGTGGGATCAATAAGAAAGAAAATATCTCGCTAGACCAAATACTCATTATACTGCTTTATTTTCACAAAATTCTTGCAAGAGTAGGCCTTCTTTCCCCCAGCTGCTGGCACCAGCTTCTCTCTGGCACCCAGGACCCGGGCTTCCCTCTGATCATCGGCAGGCACCTGAGGCCTGGGCTTCCCTCACAGCCCTGACTTTGTGCACAGGGTCGTCCAGAAGGATGTCCAGAAGGACATCTGATATAATTGGCATATTACTGTTTTCTTATTGTAGATTGTTGATCATTTAATTTCTATCACCATACATTCTCTTACTAAGTAAATGGTCACACTCCTAAGAAGAATGAATCAGAAATTTTTCATCAGAAATTACAGGAATACTGGGCTTCCTTATTGATAAATCATTGAATTCTTGAAGGGCAAGGGGACAGGTGAAGACATTGGGTAGATTGCCACATTGGACAGTTTGGGACAATAAGACATGAGTCTTCTGTAAATAAAAAGTGAAAGGTGACTAAAAAGGAGGAAAGCCAACATGTCCTCTCATGATGTTACTCAATCTTCAAGGCTATCCAAAGAGTGTAGTGAATAATTTTGTCTAAGGGAAATTACTTATACTATTTATCCATCTTACAAATCAGATCAAAATCTGAAGGAAAAATAGGGTAAGAGAAGTGCCAATTAGAATAGGCAGCCAAATAGCAGTGATTACGGGGAAATGCTTGCTGTATGTCACCAGGTAAGAGTTACAGGGCCCTCGTCAAAAGCACAACACAACTGTCCTCTGAACTCAGCTCTTTTTGTTTCACATAAAGTATGAATAAAACATTGCGCATTATTCCCAGAAGAATAACCTATTATGAAAATGGCATCAGTGAAAGAAATGGGGCTAGCAGGAACAGCCAGACAGTTACACTATGTATGCACAGCACACATATTTCCATTAAAAGTAAATATGTCCAACACAGAAATGCTCTGCTTTACTGTAACTGCTCTGTTTTGTAGCACCTGTGAATAAAGCTTGGGCTATTACATGTGTAAAAGTGAACAACAGTGTGATTACTAATTATGATCTTCTTTTGGCATGGAGCCTGTGTAGAAAAAGATACAATTTGCAGCTCTATATTGAAAGCAAATCTCCCCACAACTATTCACTGAAGTATACCATTTTTTTTCTTTATTTCCAAAACATATGCAAGGTGACAAAATACTCTAGCCTTTTTCACTTCAGCTGTCAGGACTGTATATTAATGCCTTTGTAGGAATGCTCCCAGTTATTGAAATAAAAAGAAACAGATCCTCAAGATGACAATATTAAAAAAACTCCAAAAAATTGGAATAAGTTCAGTTTTTCTCCTTTCTCCAGTTTTTCCATATCTCTCACTCAACTATTCCTAAAACATTTTTCTTTCATTTCTTCCTGATTTCCAGGCTAAGAGCCCTCTACTTTTTTCTAAATCAGCCTTATTCTGTCATCATTTCCTTCCCTTTCCACTTGAGTCTGCAGGGTTCATGCCTCAAGTAGGATCCGCCAATATCCTCAATGCCTCCTGTGCCATTGTCTTTCGGATGTGTTATCAGGTACAATGTTTGTAGTTAGGGTTTGTTTGCCTTTGGTCTCCTTTAACTCGGCAAACAATCTCTTCCATTTTCTTCAATACTTAGATCTATTTCCTTAGCAAATTGGTTTTCACCTTGGGAGATCCCCAGATGAATTCAATTGCACCCCTACCCCCCAACATTGACCCTTTCTCCCCTCCCCCGCCCCCTTCACACACACACAGGGAGGGCAAGGAGAGACAGAAGAAAGAGACAGACCACTCCAGGTTGGTAGGTGGCAGGTGTGATAAGTAAAGGAACTTACATAGGAAGCTTGGTCTGGGCAGCCACAAGACATGGAGATCTCCACACTCACCCACCAGAACCTTTAAAGTTTATATAGAGGCCTTAATGGGATTTAGTCACGACAGCACCTTACTGTCTCAAGGCTACCTCTTGAAATGTTTCCTAGTGAGGGAACTGTAGGCCGAGTGTACATTCCAAAGATGGGGGTGAGGCTGGGAGAAGCCTCCAATTGCCCAGCCAGTTCCAGTCCACAGGCAGTCATGTCCTCTCAGTGACCTTCTCCAACACAAACTTTGCCTGACACTCCCCTTCCAGGCTAAGGGCACATACCTAAGCCTTTAGTTCCTCTATTAATTTCACTTGCATTGTTAGTTTGGGTGGCTATCTTCCCCAATTGACTGGGAGCCCCTTTGTTACAGAAAACTCGAGTAATCAAACCATACTTGGAGTGTTTGGAGTTACACGCGGGTCCAGAGGAAAATGTTTCTCAAATTCTGGGCCCCAACATACAGAAATTTTTCCGTATTTATATGTTTTTACCTTCTTTGTCTCCCAAATATGGACTATTTCCCACCCCTTTGCAAGTTCTTAAAGGGCCCCTATGTGCTGAGGCCTTGAGACCTCAACCAAAGGCCTGGCCTGGTGCCAGCACTGATAATTTTGTCCAGGAAAGATTTAATGGCCTCTCTAAAGTCAGAATAGTCTCATTTTCCTTATTATTTAAGCAAGCAAGCATTTACAGAAGCCAATAGGAAGGTTAAAATTTCAAACAGCAGTTTTTCTATAAGATGGATACTTCACCTTAAAAGCCAAGATTTGCCCTAGAAATGTTTGCATTCTCAATGCATACATGTCATACTGCTTCTCACACAGTATGAGATCAACCACTGTTTGTGAATTATGCTGTCCATTTGTGTCAAGAATACAACATTTATTACAAGAAGTGAATGAGCCAAAACTGGTTTGGCTCAGTGGATAGAGCGTCGGCCTGCAGACTGAAAGGTCCTGGGTTCAGTTCCGGTCAAGGGCATATACCTTGGTTGCGGGCACATCCCCAGTGGGGGGCGTGCAGGAGGCAGCTGATCGATGTCTCTCTCTCATCGATGTTTCTAACTTTCTATCCCTCTCCCTTCATCTCTATAAAAAAATCAATAAAATATATTAAAAAAAATAAGAAGTGAATGAAACTAAGAGAGTCCATATTTTCCTCATGGTTTACAGAAGGGTCACAAAAGAGGCCAGGGGAATTTGGTTTTCTAAAGATAGAAAGGAAATTTAGGATTTCTGCTTCTAACTTTTTAATTTGAAGATGTGACAGTATCCAAGGGTAGCTTATAGCATAATTGCAAAAACTGAGTTAACATGCTAAAACACACACCTGAAATTGCAGTGAAGTTAGAAATCTAATTCTTTAAAAGTGGCTGGAATAATTAAAAATCCACAGCAGAAAAATCTGATGTGGTCATGAAATGAGAGTCTTAAAACTGCTTTATTAACCACCACTGAAATGTAATAGTTTAAACATTAACTCTTTGCTGCAGGGGGTCTCAAAAGTAAGAGAGCTTGTAATACTAATTGCTGAAATACTCCTAATCTTTTTCCAAGGGTTTGAAACAGCACTTAATTGCTCCTCTATTTTTGATCAAGGCAAAGAAAAAAAAATCACTGATGTTAAATTCACTCAACATTCTCAATGCACAATAAAGGGAATATATGTTAAAGTTTTTTTAAGTATAAACAAAAATTAAGAATTAGACAATCGGCAGAAACTTTAGTTGACAATGAATGTGAAAATAGACTTGACCCTTTGACCTGTAATTCTTGGTGAATAAGGGTTTTCAGTCTGGAATGCAGATATTTCTTCATCACTCATGATACTTTTACAAGAAATAATAAGTTTTATTTTTACTCTCCTGAATATTAAAAATATTTCAAGATCATTATATATTTTTATTATACAAGCTTGGACATGTTCATTTATGTTGTTTAAAAGTTACAATTAGACTACAGCAGAATAACTTGAAAATTTTCCACAAATAAAAATAATGTTGATTTCATCCAAAACTATTAATTACTTTTACCACAATTCTTCATTTATAGTCAGAATAATATTTTTAAATACATTCAAACTAACAGGTAAATGCATCAGAAAAAAATAATTAAGAAGAATAAATTTGAAAAGTGCAGAGCTGTTAACAGGGAATACTAAAAGGAGATCATAACTTTTTTTTTAATAAAAGGAAAACATACAATAATTTCACTCAAATCAATATAAGGTACTTGTAGAAACATTGTTGGTAACCCCTCCAGCATCTGTCTCCTAATTCTTTCTTACTGAGTGCATACCCTCTTCCATATAATAGGTTCAAAGATGAGGGCTGAAGACTCAATCCCAGGGTGAATCTGAATCAAATTTAGCCGTTTATGGTAATCCTGTTCCCTATGGCAGTGATTACTTTAAGGTGGGCTTACAATCAAGGCAATACCTCTTCCTTTATTACAAGTTGTCTGTCAGAATCTGATGCAGGCATCCTTCAGCCCTGAGGTGGGTGAGCCTGAGGGCAGGCTGCCATTCTAAAGGTGGTAGAATAGATCAGTTATTATATAGTTAGCTAGTTATTACTAAAGGGAAGAAGGCAAAGGGAAGCTACAAACTCATCCACACACTCCAGGGGACTGCCACCAAGGAGGCTTAATCCTTTTGGAGCAGTGGTTCTCAACCTTCCTACTGCCACTACCCTTTAACACAGTTCCTCATGTTGTAGTGACCCCCAACCATAAAATTATTTTCGTTGCTACTTCATAACTGTCATCTTGCTACTGTTAATGAATCGTAATATAAATATCTGATATGCAGGATGTCTTAGGCAACCCCCAAAAGGGTCGCGACCCACAGGTTGAGAACCGCTGTTTTGGAGGGACAGGAAATCTCTCCAGGAGCACTGCCTGTCCTCCAGTACTGGATTGTCTTGGGGAGCAAGGGGAGCTAAGTACATGCACAATAGAAGCCAAAATGGCACAGGGGGGAAGTGCTTGACCATAGAGGACTTTCAATCCAATCTGGAAAAGGGATTATTGGTCAGGGCTGGACCTATCAGAGGCCCATAATCTTGGAAGGCGATTGATTATTTTGCAAAAACTCCTGCTTCTTCCCAAGCCTAAAATGATAAAAACGCAGCTTAACAAAGAAGCTCTCTCTTGCCCAGCTAGCGATGCACTGGCCCAACATTTGCACTTCCGCTTGCCAGGGCACACGCAACCATGCAGATCTAGCGGCCAACTAGCGCATGCAGCAGGCCACAGTGACTCCATAAGCTTTAATAAGAAACAGAAACTCTGAACACTGGCCTTTGTTTTAGCCTTGTTGAAGACATAGTTTGGCTTTTTCCATGGCCAGTCAGGGAGAGACAGGACATTAAACCTAGGGGCAGCCTTCCCAAATAAATCTTGCCACACCACAATCTCCCAAATGTGGGTCCTTGGAATGTTTTCCTCCTCATTCCGTGGAAGAGCCTGATTTCCACCAGCAAAACAATGAAAAGGACCTGGGTCTTCAATGGTATAACCAAACTCCTCATATAACAAACCCTGGAGAGAGCTACCTTGGATTCTTCGTTCTGTGAGACAATAAATTTCCTATTAAGTGCTTACATCAATGGCAGCTGAAGGTTTCTATTTTTAGCAGCTGGAGACATACTAAAGGATACAGTACTATATTGAAAGAGATTGCAGACTACCACATGCCCCTGTCAGGCTTACTCAGTTCATGCAAAGTGAAAAGTCCCTGTCTACAAAACTGTCAAGTGTTCAGAGTTTCTTTTCAATGACAAAAGTAAGATAAAAAATGAACACTCAAATCTGAAGAGACTTTGGAGGATGTAAAGACTTGCTGGTTTTTCCATGCATCTGATTTCCACCTTCTTCCCAATACTTCTTCCAACATTTCCTCTCTCCTGTTTGACTTCTGAAAAACTTTAGTACTTGCAACGCACACTCAGGAACTCTGCCACTTACTGGCTTTGCAACTTTGGGAAAACTACATAATTTCTGTTGGCTTTGATTTTCTTACGATAGATTAGTAGTACCTAACTTATGGACTTATTCAGAGTATTGAATGATGTGATATATGGAAAGATGCTTCTTAGAAAAATGCTTGGTATCTCTGGTGAGCTATTATTATTATTATTATTATTATTATTACCTGTTATTAACCCAAACTCAAACTTCCCCCTGACCAGGATGGCTTTGTTCACTTCCATATTAGCAATAGCATAAAAAAAATGTGATAAGAGTACATTTGTCATGATCAAAGTAGATTATCATGATTAAATGGATAATATATTTTTAATGCATTTAAACAAAAATATGAGAATAACTATGCTCACACTTGAGCTTATGAAAATATTTTGAATATGCTTCATAGGAGGATATATTTAGAAACAGTAAGCAAAAAAACATAATTTTGGGAAATTTCTTAAGCATTTTCGCAACTGTGTCCTGTAATTAAATTTAAAGCGAGACTGAAGTAGAGTTAAAGAAATGTGATGACTATATACAATGTAGTGACTTAGACTAGATTCAATTCTGACACAGGAAAATATATATTAGTGGGAAAACAGGTGGGATTCAAATAAAGTCAAGGTTTTAGTTGATAGTAAGTTACCAATTTTAACTTCTTGGTTATGTGAGATGTTACAGTAGATGTTACATCATTAGAAAAGCTGTGTAAATGATATGCAGGCATTTCCTGTATAATCTTTGCAAGCTTTCTATAATATAAAATTATTCTAAAATAAAAAGGTTATATTTTAACTGACTAAGGGACAACACAAATGCCCCAGAAGCTGAACATATAAGTTCCTATTATTATTCTTATTTCATAGGTGAGGAATCAAAAGAAAAATAGATTATTTAACCTACCTAAAATTATAAAGGGAGTAAAAGTAATAAAACCTAGATTGTCACATAGGTCACTCTATTGGAATTCTAACTTTTAATTTTGTCTTTAAATTATTTAGGATTTCTTCTCTACACATTTCTTTCTTCCTTTTGATACTAAAAATGAAATATATTAGATTAGGTAGTTTAAATATAGAACTTTTCTAAGACATGGTTTTTGCTATTACTTGTAGACTATAATTATACCTTTAGGATCATACTATATTCCAAATTTATATTTATTTCTAAATTAAGCTAGGACTATTATATCTACTATCTCACCTGGATTTGGTACTGCTTTCCTCAAAGAAAAAAATCAGAAAATCAGAGAAAGTAACATAGTATATGGTCCATCAATGTTAGCATTTTTATTGTTATTATTTTTATTGGTAACTTTCTCAGCTCTGAATCTAATTCATTAAATTTTCTTTAGCTGTACCTACTCTGCCATGCAAATTGCCCGCTGAATTTTTCATTTTAATATCTGTATGTATTTTCTTTATTTGGGGATCTTTTTAAAACCTATTTTTATAATGTATTGTTATAGTTCCATGTTCATTTTGTATGCTTTACTACACTTTAAATCATTTTAAATATGTTTCCTATTTCATAGCCTTTCCAATTACTTTTCGTCATCTGATTTTTAAAAATTGAGTGTTTTTATGTGGTTTCTAATTTTTTACTTGACCTTACTTTAAGTGACACTTGTTTTTCTTCTCTTGTATCAGTTATTGAAATGTTTCTCTAGAGACATTTTAATCTTATTTTTACCACATATCCCAGTAGAATCTCTGCTCCACATCTATTTTTTTATGTTAACTTTTTTTAATTTATTAATTTTTATTAATTTTTATACATATCTTCCCATTACCCCTCCTCCCTCCCAGGCATACGCCAACCCCCCAGTGTCTGTGATCATTGGTTATGCTTATATGCATACATACAAGTCCATTGATTGATCACTTATCTACCTCACCTAACTTTAATCTTTCTGCTATAATTTCACAGTCTGTTTGATGCTTTATGATTTTTGTCCTCCTGAGAATTATCAGTCTACTCCCTTTCTGTGCTCCTGATTCTATTATATTCACCAGTTTATTCTATTCATCAAATTTTTAATTCACTTAATTTTTAGATTCACTTGTTGATAGATATGTATTTGTTGTTCAAAATTTTTTGTCTTTTACCTTTTTCTTCTTCCTCTTCTAAAAGAGTACCTTTCAGCATTTCATATAATACTGGTTTGGAGTTGATGAACTCCTTTAGCTTTTTCTTCTCTGTGAAGCTCTTTATCTGCCCTTCAATTCTGAATGATAGCTTTGCTGGATAGATTATTCTTGGTTGTAGGTTCTTGCT
>JAAGEH010000079.1:5345618-5362628 GCA_011751065.1 Lasiurus cinereus | reverse complement strand
AATGATAGCTTTGCTGGATAGATTATTCTTGGTTGTAGGTTCTTGCTGTTCATCACGTTGAATATTTCTTGCCACTCCCATCTGGCCTGCATCGTTTCTGTTGAGAAATCAGCTGACAGACATATGGGTGTTCCCTTGTAGGTAATGAACTGTTTTTCTCTTGCTGCTTTTAATATTCTCTGTTTGTCTTTTGCTCTTGGTATTTTAATTATGATGTGTCTTGGTGTGGTCCTCTTTGGATTCCTTTTATTTGGGATTCTGTGTGCTTCCTGGACTTGTAAGTCTATTTCTTTTACCAGATGTGGGAAGTTTTCAGTCATTATTTCTTTAAATAGGTTTTCCGTATCTTGCTCTCTCTCTTCTTCTGGCACCCCCACAATTCTGATGTTGGTACGCTTGAAGCTGTCCCAGAGGCTCCTCACATTATCTTCACATTTTTGTATTCTTTTCTCTTCTTGCTTTTCCAGTTGAATGTTTTCTGCTTCTTTATATTTCAGATTTTTGACTTGATCCTTGCCTTTCTCTAGTCTGCTGTTAGGACTCTGTATAATAGTTTTTATTTCAGTCAGTGTATGTTTAATTTCTAGTTGGTCTTTTTTCATCTTTAGTTGGACCTTTTTCATCTCCTCTTGGTTCTCACTAAATTTATCCATCTTTTCTAGAATATTCTTGAAAAACCTTATAAGCGTGGTTTTGAACTCTATCTCCAGTCGTTTTTTTTCCTCCATTTCTTTTGTTTGTAATCCCTTCCCTTGTCTCAGCATTTTCACAATGCCGGGGAAACTTTTGTGTTGGATTCAGCCTTATGATACCAGACGCAAAGCCGCAGAAGCCTCTGTTGAGCTTGGGATGGGTGGAGTCTCAGGGCTTAAGGGACCGCCTTGCCTTCCAGTCGGCCCCGCCCTCCACGGCCCCTGCGTCTCACGTGACTGGGTAATCGCTGGAGCGGTCCTTGTGCGCGCGCCCGCAGTGCCTCTAACCGCTGCCTTTCCAGCTCCCCTGCACACCAGGACCACACGAGTCTAGGTCTCCAGGGTTTCGTCCGAAACAGGGGTTTAGTGTAGTTAGAAGTGGCACAGTTGGGAGGGTCTGTCTCCCGCCCACTCGCGAAAGCCAGTGGCACAATCAGCAGTCTGTCCTGCATGCAGTGCCGTGCGCGCCACCAGGCCTTTGATCTTTTGCGAGTCCCCTAAATTTCCATGCACTTCTCCCTTTTCACAGTCCAAACTCCCCCGTATGAGTTTTGGCTGGATCTGGGGTTTAGTGTCGTAGGATAAGGGGTTCAATGCCTTTGAAAGTCTCCGTTTCCCTCCCGCCAGAGAAAACCAGCCAGGTACTAAGGCACCCGCTCTCTCCTCGCACGCGTCTCCATACCTCAGCTTTTTGCAGCTCCTCTGGGTCTCTGTGAGCCCCTCTCTTTCCCTCTAGTTGTAGAACTTCCACTCAGCCAGCTTTCCTGTGGTTCTGGATGATGTCCGTTCTGTCTTTTAGTTGTAGTTTTGAAATTGTTGTGTGAGGCAGCAGTGTAGGTGTTTACCTATGCCGCTATCTTGGATTCCTCCCTATTTTTTATGTTAACTTTTATTCTGGAATATTCTCAACACAAAAATAATTAGAATTCAAACTCCAAACCTATGAGATCACAGTTTTTTTCCCAACAGAGACTTAATTTTTCACCTATCCTGATGTGTACCTGCCAAAAGCTTCCTTGTTGCCTTGCAGAGCCAATAGGTGCTTATTCTTTTTTAACATTTCCTTTCTTTAGGACAGTGCCCATCCAAGCTTTCTTGGGGAGCTTTGATTTCAGTGCTCAACCCACACCCACTCAACACACTTTTTTCTTTCTCCAGATTGGTTTGACTAATGGGGGATTTTGTGGTTCCATATAACTTTTAGGATTGCTTTTCCTGTTTCTGTAAAAAAAAAATTCATTGGGATTTTGATAGGGATTGCACTGAATCTGTGAAGTAATTAAAACTGTATGGTCCTGGCATAAAAATGAACATAGACAAATAGAACACAACAGAATAGAGAGCCCAGAAATAAACCCATACATAAACAGTCAACTAATCTTCAATGAGGTTGCCAAGAATACACAGTGGGGAAGGATCATCTTTTCAACAAATGGTGTTGGGAAAAGTAGTTATCCAGATGGATTCAGAGGCCTTTGGACTCTTATCTCACATCATATACAAAAATAAACTCAAAATGGGTTAAAAATTTAGATGTAAGACTGGAAACAATGATTCCTAGGAAAGAAACATTAGAGGAAATGCTCCTTGATGTTAACCATGGCAATTATTTGTTGGGAATAATCCAAAAAAAGCACAGGCAACAAAAGCAAAAATGAATAAAAAAGCTCTGCAAAGCAAAGAGACTTTTAATAAAGTACAAAGGCAACTCACAATGGGAGAAAGTATTTGCAAACCATATATCTGCTAAGTGGTTAATACACAAAATATACAAGCAATTTCTATAGTTGTGGGGTGGGGGGGGGGGGAGGAAGCTTAATAACCTAATCTTAAAGTGGTCAAAGTATCTGAATAGACATTTCTCCAAAGAAGACATATAATTCCTATATAATCCTATATAATAAAGAGGTAATATGCAAAGTGACCATCACTCCAACACATAAAATGGCTGTCCCCAAGTGGTCAAATGACCACTCCCATGTGGAGACAAGATGACCACCACAGATGGCCAGCAGGAGAAGGCAGTTGGGAGGGACCAGGCCTGCAAGGGAGGACAGTTAGAGGCGATCATCCCTGCAGGGGAGGGCAGTTAGGGGTGACCAAGCCAGCAGAGGAGGGCAGTTGGAAGGGACCAGGCCTGCAGGGGAGGGCAGTTGTGGGAGACCAGGCCTGCAGGGGAGGACAGTTAGGGGCAATCAGGCCAGAAGGGGAAGACAGTTAGGTATGACCAAGTTGGCAGGGGAGGGCAGTTAAGGACAACCAGACCTGCAGGGGAGGGCATTTGGGGACAGCCAGTCCAACAGGGGAGGGCAGTTGGGGGTGACCATGTCTGCAAGGGAGGACAATTAGGGGTGACCAGCCTGGCAGGGGAGCACAGTTAGGGGAAACCAAGTCTGTAGGAGAGGGCAGTTGGGAGTGACCAAGCCTGCAGGGGGGGACAGTTAGGGGCAACTAGACTGGCAGGGAGGGCAGTTAGGGGCAATCGGGCCAGCAGGGGAGCAGTTAAGTATTGACCAGGCTGGCAGGGGAGTGGTTAGGGGGTGATCAGGCTAGCAGGCAGAAGCAGTTAGGGGCAATCAGGAAGGCAGGCAGGTGAGCAGTTGAGAGCCAACAGTCCTGGATTGTGAGAGGGATGTCTGACTGCCTGTTTAGGGATCGGGCCTAAACCGGCAGTTGGACATCCTTCAAGGTGTTCCAGATTGGAGAGGGTATGGGCTGGGCTGAAGGATACACACCCTCATGCACGAATTTCATGCATCTGGCCTCTAGTTGTATGTAAAAAGATACTTGACATCACTAATTCTCAGGGAAATTCACCTCAAAACCATGATGAGATATCACCTCACACCTGTTAGAATGGCTATTATATATAAAAAGAAAGATAGCAAGTTTTGTTGAGGATATGGAAAAATTGGAACATTTGTACAGCATTAGTGGTAATTTAGAATGGTGCAGCTACTAATGGAATTGAGGCTCCTCAAAAAATTAAAAATAGAATTACTATATGATTCAGCAATCCCACTTCTGGATATATATCCACAAAGAATTATTAACAAGAGCTGTCACTTCCTCATGTTCATTGCAGCATTATTCATTATAACAAAAATGAATAATGAATAGAAACAACCTACATGTTCATCAGTGGATGAATGAGTAAAGAAAATGTGATATATAGAGACAATGGAATATTATTCAGCTTTTTAAAACGAAGTAAATCTTATCTTTTGCAACAACAGGGATGAACTTAAAGAACATTATGCTGAGCAAAATAAGCCAGTCACAGAAAAATAAATGTTGCCTGGTTTCACTTACATGAGGAATCTAAAGTAGTCAACCCATACAAACAGAGAGTAGAGCAGTGGTTGCTAGGGGCTGGGTGTGAGTAGGGGAAAATGAGTATAAAGTTCCAGGTATGCAAGATGAATAAATTCTAGAAATCTGCTGCAAAATATAGTGTCTGCAGTTAACCATCGTGTATTGCACACTTACAATAAATTATTAACAAGGTTGATCTCATGTGAAATGTTTTTATCACACACAAAAAATGGGTGGGCATGGGAAAACTTTCAAAGGTGATAGATATGTTTGTTACCATGATGTGGTGATGGTTTCATGGGTGTATGCATTTGTTCAAACTAATCAAATTGCATACATTAAATATATGTAGTTTTATCTATGTACTAGAGGCCTGGTGCACAGATTCATGCACCAGTGGGGCCCCACAGCCTTGCCTGCACCCTTCCTTTTGCAATCCAGGACCTCTTGGGGGATGTTAGACTGCTGCTTTCGGGGATTGGGCTGAAACCAGCAATTGGACATTCCCCTAGGGATGTAGCAGTGCACAAGGTGGCAGGTGACCAGGAAGGAGGCCAAGCCAGGGTTGGGCACCACGCTGCTCCTGCTAATCCCTGCCCCCCTGTGCCTGCCACTGCTGCCTGGTAGTGCTGATGAGGCTTCTGGCTGAGCTGTGCTTCCGCTGTGGGAGGACACTGACCACCAGGGGGGCAGCTCCTGTTTTGAGCATTTGGCCCCTGGGTCAGTGCACTTAGGCTTTTATATATATAAACTAGAGGCCTAATGGAGAAAATTTGTGCACTGGAGGGGTGTCCCTCAACCCAGTCTGCACCCTCTCCAGTCTGGGACACCTTGGGGGATGTCCCACTGCTGGTTTAGGCCCGATCCCTGCAGGCCTAAACGGACAGCCAGGCATCCCTCTCACAATTCAGGACTGCTGGCTCCTAACTGCTCCCCTGCTGGCCTGATTGATGCTTAACTGCTCCCCTGTCAGTCTGATGGCCCCCAACTGCCTGTCCCTGTTGGTCCAATGGGCCCCAAATGCCCTCCTCTGTCAGCCATATTATGGTGGCCATTTTGTGATGACATGGGGGCGGCCATCTTGTGCCAACATGGGTCCTAAGTATAGTATCGACTTATCCCCACTCCTTTTATTTCCCTGAAATTAGCCATTGTGGTGTTAATTTTATTTGTATAGATATAAAAGGCTAGGTGACCATCCAACTGTCTGACTGGACAGTAGATATGACACGCAGTGACCACCGTGGAACAGATGCTCCATGCAGGAGCTGCTGAACTGCAGTGACTTGGTAACAGCACTTCTCAGGTGATGCACCACAGAATCAGAGAGGAGGGATCCTGATTCCTCGCAGGGTCACACGATTTCACCTTGGGCCATGGGTTTTGTTGTTGTTGAGGCACTGTTGGCTCCAAATCTGGTTTACAGCTGAGCTGCAGTAATTAATTTCCTTGTAATGTGTCTACAGTTAACCATCATGTATTGCAAACTTAGTATATGCTACTAGTCTATAATAATAAAAGGAGTAATATGCTAATTAGACCACACATCTTCTGGACATCCTTCAGGACATCCTTCTAGACAAAGCCACGGTGGCAGGGGCCAAGGCAGAGGTGTTAGGGGCGACCAGGCCAGCAGGGGGGGAGCATTTCGGGGTAACCAGGCTGGCAGGGGAGGAGTTGGGGGCATCAGGCAGGCAGCAGAGTAGTTAGGGGTAATCAGGCAGGTGAGCAGTTAGGAGTCAGTGGTCCCAGACTCCAAGAGAGATGTCCTACTGCCAGTTTAGGCCTAATTCTGCTGCAAGATCAGGCCTAAACTGGCAGTTGGACAGCCCCTGAGGGATCTCAGATTGGAGAGGAGTTAGGCTGGGCTGAGGGAACCCCACCCCCGCCCGTGCAGAGGGCCTCTAGTCCTATATAATAAAAGGGTAATATGCAAATAGGCCAAAAGGCAGAACAACTAAACAACCAATCAAAGTGTAATATGCTAATGATATACTAAGGCTGCTCACTATGATGTACACTCACTACCATGGGATAGATGCTCTGACCAGTAGGTTAGCTTGCAGCTGGGGTCTGGCTGATCGATCGGGACTGAGTGAGATGGGCTAGATACATCCTGGAGCCCTCCTGTGGTCCCTCCCTGGCCCAATCGTGCACCAGTGGGATCCCTCAGCCTGGCCTGTGCTCTCCTACACTTAGGACCCTTTGGGATGTCAGAGAGCTGGCTTCAGTCCAATCTCACAGGCAAGGACTGCTCTGGCAGTGCAAGCCTCTCCAAATTAGGACTGATTGGGTGCAAGCCCATGGCAAGCACAGTGGGGCCGGGATGAGTGGGAGTGGCAGGTAGGAGCCGAAGGTGGTGTTGGACTATGGGTTTCAGCCCAATCCCTGTAGGCCACCCAGAGGGACCCCACCCATGCATGAAATTATGCACCAGGCCTCTAGTATATAAATAAAGCTGTAAAAATATTGAATGAAAAATGGGTCTAAAGGTGATTGTAACAAGACAAAAATAATAATTACCACAACAGCAACAACAAAACACTGTTTTCTGTCCTTGCACAGTCCATGTCATGACCAAGTGCAACCATTTCCACCAGGCAGCTCCTATGATGTGGCTATCAGCATTCTTTATAATCCTAGTACTTAGACATTGCCCCACTCCTTTTATTTCCCTGAAATTAGCCATTGTGATGTTAATTTTATGGGTCAACTTGGCTAGCCCACAGTACCCAGATATTTGGTCAAACAGCAGTCTAGCTGTCTACTATGAAGGTAGTTTTTAGATGAGGACTTTAAGTAAAGCAGATTACTCCCCACAGTGTGATTGAGCCTCACCTAGTCAGTTGAAGGCCTTAAGAGAAAGACTGACTTCCCCGAGGAAGAAGTAATTCAGCCAGCAGGTTGCCTTAAGATTTGACCTGCAACATCAACTCCTCCCTGGGTCTCCAGCCTGCCAGATTTTGTGCCTGCCAGCCTCCCCATTACCTAACCCAATTTCTTAAAGACACATACATACACACACACACACACACACACACACACACACCCTGTGAGATGTTTCCCTAGAGAACTCTGACGAATATAGTTTACTAGTGGCCTGGTGAACAAATTCGTGCACATTGAAAGGAAAATAATTAGGAGAAATATTTCAATATTGCTATTTGCCCTTTCTCTATAATAGAAGTGTCAACCAAATTCACAATCGACAATGACAGATGGAAACACAGGTGTTCAATTGGTGCCAGCGAGACTTCATATGTATCACACATGCACAAGTCAACTTAGCCTTTTAGAGATATAAAATAAACTTGCTTAATTAGACTTGCTTTCTGATTTAGCTAAACTTTTTCCAGCCCAGTGAAGTACCCCGACTTTTCTTCCAGGTAATTGTCAGCAACACAGCAGCAAATATCAACATGAAACAGATTATCATTGTAGATCACACAGGGAGAACAAAGATAAAATATTTAACTGCAGCAGTGTTTTTGACTATATTCTGCTCAGTGAGAAAACCTGACGTTACTTTCAAGGTCCATCATTTCTTACTTCTTTTCAGTCAGGTCAAATTCCTAAAGTTTCTAAATCTCCATTTTCCAGCTAATGAAAAGAAAATAGGATTGCACTGAGTCTCCTACCTACCTACTCCAGGACTTCTGTGAGAATCAAATTAAATGAGGTACAAGAAAATGCTTCACAGAGATTTGTTTACAGTGTGAAATGTTTCCACCTGGCTATAAAGCAAGTCATGTTCCTGGGCTGAAGAAAATGCAAGGAGGTTAATGGTCACTAGGGAGAGGAAGCTGGGCATTGCTACGTGACATCATTACCTGGATGGACACTTAGCATATTAGCCTTTTCTATATACAGATGTTTTTTAAAAAGTTTCTTATTTTTATTTTCTCTAAAAACTCTAGACATTTAGAGAAGTGTGTATGTTGCCTAGGTTTTTCCTGAAGAGCCCAAACAATTCTGCATAGTTTTAAAGTTAATCTATGTTATCCACATAACAAGAGTATTGCAGTTTATTTCCCTTCTCTTGTTAAATGGCTATAATGTAAAAGTAAAAAAATTGTGTAAAGTAATAATTGGCACTGAAGAAAAACTTCCTGAGGTAACATCAATGACCAAAACAAACAAATGAGACTCAGTCACCTGGGATTACAGATAGCATTTTAATTATTAGGGGAGGAGGTTTAGAGACAGCACAGCCAGCTGCTTTAATTCCTAATTAATCCCCAAACCATCATTCAAAGGACCAATCAGCCATTCAGCCATTCAGAGTGGAGTTTTCAGATCTGATTGTTAATAGGCAATAGTTCAGAGCTTCCTAAGAAAAACAGTACGAGAGGAGGGTTTTTTCTGGAGATCTAATATTTACCAGCAAATAACTATAGTTTTCAGAGCTTGCTATTTGATAAGCACCTACAAGGTCTTGCCTCTGCATATGAATAAAAGGCAAGGTTTAGCTGTCCACTTCAAAGCGTCCCAGCTAAACGAACAACTTGGTAGGCTACATTATCTAAGTTGACTTACCTGACTGTTTTGGCCATATTATGTTTTATTTGCTTCTTCCCTTGGGCCACGAGATAATGTTCTGAGTGTGTAGGCATGTATATACTTATACATACATAAAATGTCTTATTTAATAGCAATGATAATTATACCAGTTGTAACCACAAACATGTTTCCTAAATGTCAGTCACTATGCTAAGTATTTTACAGATGTTTCCTCATTTAGAGTTTACTACAGGCCAATGGCATTTGTTTGTCTCATATTACAGATTGTCATAGCTAAAAACTGACAGAGATGTGCTCCAAATGTCAGTCTAGGGACTCAATCACTAAGCCTCGGCCTTCTCAACAAAGAAAGGGAATAATAATAATCTTGGGTAAGATTATGAGTGATTTTCCCCTATATACTATTTTACTTACCATTTTTATAAAAAATGGATAACTTGCATATTTTTTTCTTAAGTAGAAGTATAAGCAGATATTAGGGCACACTAGAGAAGCAACATGTTGTTTAATATATGTATTTCAGAGAGGAAGAGAGAGGGAAAAAGAGAGAGAAACATCAATGATGAGAGAGAATCATTGGTCAGCTCCCTCCTGAATGCTCCACACTGCATGTGCCCTTGATTGGGAATCAAACTGTGACGTGCAGGTTCATAGATCAATGCTCAACCACTGAGCCATGCCAACTGGGCAGCAACATACTTTTTGATTGAAGCAGACTGATCAAGTCCTGGCTTTTCTCTTGACCTTTGCTCACTTGAATGTTAAGTCGCTCAGTCTCCCTGAGGCTCAGTTTTTTCTTAAAGGCATTGTGATTAGTGATATAAAATATGTTGTCTTGACACAGTGCCTGAATATAATAAACACATAGTAAATGTTATTCTTGTTTTTGTTACTTTTATTCTCATTACTATGAAAACAGAGTCTCCATTTTTCATAAAAACAGGGTTTTTAAATATCTACATATATGACAGGGCCATTCCACAGAGGACTTCCTTGGTCAAAAGAGCTAGACATCTGCCAGATCCCCTCCAGAGGAAGAAATAGTTCCCAAGCCACCACATTTTCTTGTCACTATAGAACAGTTTTCATTATCACCATGTCATAACAATTAGTTGTGTATCTCACTGAGACCATCAAAACATATTTAGCTTGTAGCTTAACTGTTCTGCTAAGTGGTAGCAATGAAAAATAGTGGAGAAATGTTGTTGTCTAGGATAAACTATTTCAGAAACAAAGAACCATTGCTCTATGAGCTAACCTTGGTGTTAGATACCTTTCATAATATCAGAAAATAATAACATATCTAGGCATCAATAACTACAAACAGTGTTATTTTATATTAAAATTTTATATTTGATTATATATCATATTACTTATATATAATCTCTAGGTTGTCAATATAAAAAGTTTTAAAAATCATTTAATTATTTTGGTATTGTAGAGTTTTTAAGAAAATTAGGTCATGTAAATAGAGTCAGGTCTGATGAGTGACTGTGATTCTAAAATATTAAACCAGTAATTGAAGGGTCCCCTCCACTATACTTGAAAGAATCAGGGAAGTTAAAAGTGTGAACAGTTTTTTATTACCCCTTATGAATTATGTATGTTTCACCTCCCTATATGAGAAAATATTAAAAAGGCAGAAAGCAGTGATTTTGCTAATAAGTCTTAATTAAAAAGATAAGGCCAAATTACTAGACAAATTATGGCCACTTGTCTGAAGCCCCACTCCATTCATTATCATTTGGATGAAAGTTTCATCCTCCAACTCCCAAAGTTTTTCTTCTTTAATCTATTTTGTGTGATGTGAACAGAAATGTATGATATTGATTAAATTCAGAGGAACTACTGGGTTGTGCATGTTAGGTCACAATGGGTTACTGCTACTAGAAAAGCAAAATTAGAGTTTTAGGAATACTATCTAATAAAAGGGTAATATGCAAATTGACTGTCACTCCAACACATAAGATGGCCACCCCCATATGGTCAAAGGTGACCACTCCTATGTGGACACAAGATGGCTACCACATGATGGCCAGCAAGGAGGGCAATTGTGGGCAATCAGGCAAGCAGAGGACAACAGTTGGGAGGGACCAAGTTTGAAAGGGAGGGAAGTTAGGGGTGATCAGGCCTACAGGGGAGGGCAGTTATGGGGGACCCAGGCCTGAAGGGGAGAGCAATTGGGGGGGACAAGGCCTGCAGAGGAAGGCAATTAAGGGTGACCAGGCCTGCAAGGGAGGGTAGTTAGGGGTGATCAGGCCAGCAGGGGAGGGCAGTTAGAGGTGACTGGACCAGCAGGGGAGGGCAATTAGGAGCAATCAGGCAAGCAGGGGAGCAGTTAGGTGTTGATCAGGCTGGCAAGGGAGTGGTTAGGAGGTGATCAGGCTGGCAGGCAGAAGCAGTTAGGGGCAATCAGAAAGGCAGGCAGGCGAGTGATTAGGAGCCAGCAGTTCCGGATTGTGAGAGAGTTGGGCCTAAATGGTCCAGTTGGACATCTCTTGAGGGGTCCCAGATTGGAGAGGGTGCAGACTGAACTGAGAGATACATACACCACCACCACCCATGCAAGAATTTTGTGTACTGGGCCTCTAGTGTTAAATAAATGAATGAATAATTAGGTGGGAACCTTGCTCTGATGGAGATTTAGTGTGAAGCTAGAAAGAATCTGGTTAACCTATAGGCAAACATTCCAAGACTTAAAAAGGTCAACATCTGGGGAGTCATTAATTTACAGATAGAGGGTAGCCTGGGGATGAAGGCAAATTTTCTTACATAAAAAAGTAGATTAAAATACAGACTCACAGGGGGCCCTAGGGAGTCAGCATGTTTTAAAGTGCCCCAGCTCTCAACAATTGATGGAAAGTCAATTTGGAAACACTGACTTAGGAAGTAAAAATGACAATCAAATCAACTTTTGGTAAACTAATCTGCCACCTCCAATGACATTGCAACAAAACAAAAAAATCAAAATATGTAATCTTTATGTTTAAGCAATCTTGCCACAATGCTGAATCAGCCATATTTGACATAGGAGAAATTTAAATAATCCAGCATACATTTTTGTCTTTGAATTGCCAATTTGATATTTTGTTCAGTCTCTTACCCCACCTAATTGAGCAATTCTTTTAATTTATAAACACACCATTTCCATCTCAATTTCAAGTGACATATAAAATTGAATGACAAGTAAACAGGTATTGTGGAATCTATAATAATATCACAAAGATTGGCATTACTCATTAATTACCAATTACCTTCTCAGATTTCTAGATTTGAATATACTCTAGACACTGACAATATATTCTTGCATAACTAATGCTAAGGTTGGAATTTAATCTGTTCTAAAAGTCAACCTTCAAATTCAGGCCCCCTCTCTGGGCAAAAGCAGTAGCAAGGTTGCAGAGTTTCAACTGTGTCCTCCTCAACAGTTTTCAACTTTCACTAACCATATGCCAATAGTACTGGAAGAGTTGAAGATCTAGGTATTTTACCACAAGAATGGGAAACATCCCATTCTGGGGTGTCTGAGGAGCAGAGGAGTAGAACTGGAACCCACATTTTCATAAGCCACACAGCATGATTCTAATTCTGTCACTAAATGTATTAGTTAGGATAGATAGAGTACATGATCATTCATGCCTTGGTTTGCCAATCTAGTAGAATAATAATACCTGAATCATCCTTTTCCCTAGGAATATTGGAAAGATAACATTACTGAATTTACATTTACAAGTTAAAACTTAAGGATTATATTTTTTAAAGTAGCAGTTGAAATTAACAGGTTAAACATTAGAAAAATTTGAATCCAAAACCCAGTATACCACTTACTCTTCACTGAACTTGTGTATCAGTTTCAAATCTGTAAAGAAGAGAGAATTAACAACAACCTCATGGAATTATGTGAGATTAAAGCAGGTATGTTATGTAAAGCACTAGTCTCATGATTGCCATATTATAGATAATAATAATAATAATAATAATAATAATAATAATGGTGTTAGTAAAGGAGAGAGGAACTATAAATTTGCTGGATTTTTTTTCCCCAAATGAGAGTGATAAATAAAGCTGTGCTGCCATGGCCACTAATATTTTGGGGATCTTTGTTACTGCTGCATAACCTAGTTCTCCTGGTCAGTTGATGGAAGAATGTTTTGCTTCCAAATAAAGTAGTTATTTACCAGGTACAGCTTTCCCTATAAACTGTGGTCACCATGGAGATCAGATTCTTCAAGCAATGGATCATCTGCCGGGATGCTGAGAGCAGATCTATGTGTAAATATTCCTGCAGAGGTAAACATGAAAAGCCCCTGACAGAATACACTTCTTGCCAGATGTTCAGTTTCATGTTTAACCAGATGCCCAGTTGTTTTTATTTTCCTGCTGTAATTAGTTACTAGCACTCATGGGAATAAGATCTTGAGACATCAGAAGAGAAAGCCTTTCTCAGCGACTTTCAAGGATTCTCTGTCTGCACTAATGTGCAGTCTCCTGACTGCATGCAAGACTTTGCTGCTTCTCCATTCTTCCCTTCCCCACCCCACACTCTTCCTTCTCCTTGAAGAGCAGGTTTGTTCAGCTGAGATCCACCAATGCTGTGACTGTGGGCAACACCAGTAGCCCACTGCCCACTGTCCACCTATGGCACTGGCAGCTGAGGTCTTAGATAACCCCTAGAGCAGTGGTTCTCAACCTTTCTAATGCCGCGACCCTTTAATACAGTTCCTCATGTTGTGGTGACCCCCAACCATAATCATAACTGTAATCTTGCTATTGTTATGAATTATAATGTAAATTCCTGTGTTTTCCAATGGTCTAGGAGACCCCTGTGAAAGTGTCATTCGACTCCCAAAGGGGTCGCGACCCACAGGTTGAGAACCACTGCCCTAGAGTCTTGCCAATGTCTATCATGAAAAGGAGTTTGTATGGAAAGACACTGCTGAAACATGTGTCAGGAGAAAAAAAGTAATGATAAGAAACCACTAGGAGGGAAAGATAAAGCTTATAATTAAAAGAGATCAACACCACATAGGAAAGCCAAGCACAGGGGTAGAAAGAAGACAGAATTCAGAGTAAAAAAAAAACAGGGATTTGAATCCCAGCTCCTTCAGTCCTACCAATATAATCATACCTAACATTTCTTTTAGCAATCTCTAAGCATATTACATGCATCTTCTCATCTTCTCATTTTCACAACAAACACATGAGGTCAAGTCTACTGTATCATTACCCTGTTTTTCTAAATTGGGGTCTGGGGAGAAATGAGGTGTACCACAATTAAAAATGTCCCTTTCAGTCTATCCAACAATTCCTCTCCTTTTAAACCCCAGTGGTGGGCAATTGTTTTGTACATCTGCCAACTACATTCAGGAAGCTAGGAGTCTGAAAAGTCTGTGTAATCAATTTCTGGTACAATCAAGAGACAGTGGGTCTATTAGGAAACACCTCCTGCAATGCAGCACAGTGACATTTGCTAAAGGTAAGGTATAGGGCAGCACATGTGAGTATGAGATAGAATTGTACAGATAAAAATCTCCGGCATTTATAGGCTAAACAAAATTTTTCTGTTTCTTTACACTAGGTTACATGAGCATTCCCTCCAATGTTTTCCTCCAAATGTGTCTCAGGTAGATAAAAATAACTTAGATCTCTAAATATATCACCTTCCCCCACTAGAAACCTTCAATAGCTCCTCAACAAAGAAAATGTCGATAACCCTTAATGAGGAATTGCAGATTCTTCACAATCTTCCCAAGCATACCTTTCTAGCAATATACTATATGTGTTAATAGCTACCTCACACCTCTGCTACCACAACATGCCTTTACCTGTGTCTTTGTTCATGCGGTTTCCTCTACCAGATGCACCTTTTTCCTAATCATTGTCTGTCAAAACAATATCATGTATATTGGTTTGCTGGCCATAGAAAGGTACCATAACTGGGTGGCTTAAACAACAGAAATTTGTCTCACTGTTTGTTAAGTTGGAAGTCCAAGATGAAGGGTTTGCAAGACTGGTTCCTCCTGAGGGCTGTGAGGGAGAATCTGTTCCATGTCCCCCACCCCCTCACTTCTGCTGGTATGCTGGACATCTTTGTCATTCTTAGCCTGTTTTCCAACATTTCTTCTTCTTAGGCTTCCAGTCTCTAAAATAAGGATGAGCACCCATCATAGGTTTCCAATCTGTAAAATAAGGGTGAGCACCCATCACTTTGAGGCCCTGAATCCTTTTGAGACTGTAACATGCTTTTTAAAATTACTAAATGAAAAATATGAAAAAATAAAAAAAATAATTAAAAAAAAGAAAAGTATGACTTCCATAGCTAAAAGGTTTTTTGTGAATATTGAAGTGAAATGATTCTCCATAGAAACTGATCTTCCTTCATTAAACATGCTGAATCCAAATGAAATTGAAGCCGTGTAATTACCAAGAGAAGGAAAGATCAATTGATACTGTTCCATAAAGCTGTCCTTTCATTTATTTCTTGTGAATCACATGAACTTCAGGGATATCTCATATCCATGTTTTTCATTAAGGACCAGGTAATGCGCTTAGCTTCCTTTTTTATGACTCAGTCTAGGGAACACTGTGATCTGGCTTCTGGGTTTCAAAATAAACAAACTATTTTTCTCATTAATGTTGGAATAACCTTGGAGAAGCTGAGAGACTGGTTTTACTAAGCTTTGAAAAAGAAAAAAACAGTGCATTTTAGAAAGGCAAAAAATATGTATCTACAACAAGATGATAGAATTTGTCTGTTAAGGTGTATGGCACAACATCCACCTGGGCCTGCAGGCGAGGAGAGTAATTCTCTGACACAGTAGCTTCCAGGTCAGCTCTGAGAGGAAGGCCAAGAATAGTTTCACCACCCACACTTGAGAGTCCACATTCACAAGCTTCTTGGTTTCAGGCAGTAGATCACCTATTACCGTTTGCACTCACCTTGTCATGTATGGTGCAACAATTCTAATTTGAAGGGGACCAATACTCAGGACTGGGTGGAGGTGAGGGGCAAGGGACTTGTGTCCTTACTTGGTGGGGCAACATATATATATACTAGAGGCCTGGTGCACAAAATTTGTGTACCGTGTGTATGGGGGGGGCGGTGTCCCTCAGCCCAGCCTGCACCCTCTCCAATCTGGGACCCCTTGGGAAATGTCCAACTGCCAGTTTAGGCCTGATCCACAAGGCAGCTGGACATCCCTCTTATAATTTGGGACTGTTGGCTCCCAACTGCTCGCCTGCTTGCCTGCCTGATTGCCCCTAACTGATTCTGCCTGCCAGCCTGATCACCCCCTAGTCACTCCCTGCCAGCCTGAGTGATGCCTAACTGCTTCCCTGCTGGCCCAATTGCTCCCAACTTTTCTCGCTGCCATCTGGTCCCACCCAACTGCCCTCCCCTGCAATCCTGATACTCCTCCACTGCCCTCCCCTGCCAGCCTGGTTACCCCCAACTGCCCTCCCTTACAGGTCTGGCTGCCCCCAGTTGCCCTTCCCTGCAGGCCTGGTCACCTCTAACTGCCCTCCCCTGCTGGCCTGATCCCCCCAACTGCTCTCTCTCCCCTACAGGCCCAGTTGACCCCAACTGCCCTCCCCTGATGGCCTGATCACCCCCAACTGCCTCCTCAGTGAACCATCTTGTGGAGGCCATCTTGTGACCACATGGGGATGGTCATCTTGTGTGAGGGCATGACAGCCAATTTGTATATTACCTCTTTATTATACAGGATATATCCTCTCCCCATCCCTATAAGTACCTTTTCCCTATTTTAGTCTTGCTTTTTCTAACATGTTTTCTGCATAACCATCCCTGTTAGCACATCACTCTTTTTTTAACAGCTTTATTGAGGTATATTTCATAGGCAAGAAACTGCATATACTTAATGCATTCAATTTGATGAGTTAGAACATGTGCATATACCCATGAAACTATCACCACAGTCAAGATAACAAATATATCCATCATCTCCAAAAATTTCCTTTTGCTCCTTTGTTTTTTCCTTTGTTGTTATTTTTGTGTATGAAATATGAACACTGACTGAGAGATCTACCCTCTTAATAATATTTAAGTGCAGAATACAGCATTGTTAACTTTAGGCAACATATTACACTTTATACAAATGTTGTTGGAAAGGAGTCACATTTGCAGAATGTGCTCAAGGAGACTGTTTATCTGATCTTGCTTTAGCAATGCTTCTGGTTGTCATTCATGGATTTTAATGGAAAAATTTCAAATCAGTTCCAATCAACAAGGTTGGTTTACTTGTGTTGTGTTAGAGGCAGAAAGGGTGGCTCTAGTCAGTTTGGCTCAGTGGATAGAGCATCAGCCTGCACACTGAAGGGTCCTGGGTTTGATTCCAGTCAAGGGCACATGTGGGCTCGATCCCCACTACGGTACGGGAGTGTGCAAGAGGCAGCTGATCAATGATTCTTTCTTATCATTGACGTTTCTATCTCTCTCCCTTTTGCTCTGAAATCAATATAT
>JAAGEH010000079.1:5279479-5345518 GCA_011751065.1 Lasiurus cinereus | reverse complement strand
GGCAGTTTTTTAAATAAAGGGTGCCATGAAGGCTAGAGAGAGTTTAAAGGAGAAAACATCTGCAAGATAGGAAAATGAAGAGGAGGAGCCTGAGCTATTCTAGACAGTGTTTAATGATATCTCATGTTGCTTCCCATCAAGGAAATGAGGATGTGCTTAAATACTTCCATACCTAGTCGAAAAGAACATACAGTACTTTAGTGTTTATCTTGAAACCTCTTGCGTAGATGAGATGAAAAAAGATGAGTTATGACTCAGTGACTAACTAGAGGAAATGTGTCATAAGACAATGATTTAGCTGTTTGAGTTTCAGCATCACACTCAGCCAATCTGATATACAATTTGAAAGTTGAGAAGTAAACTCACTAAATACTACTTTTATTGCTAATACATTTATTTTCCAAGATAAAATACATTGCTTAATCCCATAATGTTGGATCAACCTTATAAAAAAATTTCACTCTCAAAAGCCAATAAATTTTGATTATTTTTCCCAAGTAAATATCTACATTAATCATAGAACTTATTATTACAGAAAACTCATAAATGCAATAAAATAATTTATTCTCTCTCCCTGTGAGGAATATAAATTCCTATGTATTAAAAATTAACTATTTCAGAAAGCCAATCATGGCAACTATATAGCACCCACAATATAAAATATACACCCTCACGGTTTAGCAAATGTTGACTAATTTATCCAATGAAATACAAAATATCAAATTTTTTATGTTAGAGGAAAGCATGATTTTAAATTTCTGTTGCATTTGGTACTCTTATATTCATCCCAACCTTTTGAAGATAACATATTTTTCCAGTGTTATTTAGGTGTAATAAAATGCTAATATGCAAATTGACTGAATGGTAGAACAACCAGTTGCTATTATATGCACTGACCACCAGGAGGCAGAAGACACTCAATGCAGGAGCTGCTCCCTGGTGGTCAGTGTGCTCCCACAGGGGAAGCACCACTCAGCCAGAAGCCGGGCTTATGGCTGGTGAGCGCAGCAGTGGTGATAGGAGCCTCTCCTGCCTTGATGGCAGCTTTAGGGATGTCCAACTGATGACTCCTGGACTGCAAGAAGGAGCAGGCTGGGCTGAGGGACTCCCCTCACCCAGTGCACACATTTTATGCACTGGGCCTCTAGTTAACAAATAAAACGGTATGTATTTAAAGTGTACAAGTTGAGGAATTGTGATATTATTTATTTATTTATTTGAGTCTTCCCTCTTTGTTTTTAGTCAGTCTAGCTACAGATTTGTCAACTTTGTTAATTTTTTTCAAGAAGATAGCTCTTAGTTTTCTTCATTTTTTCTATTTTTTTTCTAGTCTTTACTTTCAGCTCTGATTTCTATTATTTCCTTTCTTCTGTTAACTTTGGGCTTATCTGTTCTTTTTATTCCAATTCTGCTATATGTAAACTTAGTTTGTTTGAGATCTTTTTTTTTTCTTAAACTCCTCTCTTAAAAATGCTTTTGTTGCCCCTCAAGTTTTGGTATGTTGTTTTCCTTTTTTTTTTGTTGTTTCAAAATACTTTCTAATTTAACTTTGATATTTTTCTTTGACTGTTCAGCAATGTGTTATTTAGTTCCCACATTTTTGTGAATTTTCCAAGTTTCTTTCTGTTTATTGATTTCTAGTTTCATACCATTGTGATCAGAAAAGATACTTGACATTTTGATCTTCTTAAATGTGCTGAGACTTGTTTTGTGACCTAACATATAATGTATTCTGGAGAATATTCCATGTGCACCCAAGAAGAATGTATATTCTGCTACTGTTTAGATGAAATGTTCTGAATATTTGCTAAGTCTCTTTGGTCTAAAATGTAGTTTGAAACCAGTGTTCAGTTATTGATTTTCTGTGTAGATGATCTATTCATTGTTGACACTGGAGTATTAAAATATTATTGCATAGATGTTTATTTTCCCCTCTAGGTCTGTTAGTATTTGCCTAATATATTTGAGTATTCTGATGTTGGGTGTATATCTATACTAATAAAAGCCTAGGTGGTCCTTGTGTGTAACATTGTCACAAGATGGACTCTATAAAATGGCCATCACAAGATGGCACACAGTAGAGATGGGGCCTGGTGGCCACTCTGTACAATGAGGCCTGGGGGTCCCACGGCTTCGCATGGCATGGAGGAGGCCAGTCCTGGTGGAGGAGGTTTGTCATAGCAGGGGAGGGCAGTTGGGGGCAATCAGGCTGGCAGGGGAGCAGTTAGGGAACAATCAGGCTAGCAGGCAGAAGGAGTTAGGGGCCATCAGGCAGGCAGGCATCAGGCCTAAACCAGCAGTCAGGCATCCCTGAGGGGTCCCCTATTGGAGAGGGTGCAGTCCAGGCTGAGGGACAACTCTCCACCCAATCCCAGTGCATAAATTTCATGCTTCGGGCCACTAGTATATTTATAATTTCTATATCCTATTGATAAATTGACACCTTAGCATTATAAAATGACTTTTTCTGTCTTTTGTTACAATTTTGACTTAAAGTATATTTTTCTTATATAAGTATAGCTATCCCTACTCTCTTCTAGTTTCTATTTACATGTAATAGGTTTTCTATTACTTTACTTTTAACCTATGTTCTCCTTATAGATGAAGTGAGTCTCTTATAAACAGTATATTATTATTGTATTTTGTTTTGTTTTTTACTCTAGTTAGCCATTCTATGTTTTTTTATTGGATAAATAGTCCATTTATATTTAAAGTGATTATTGATAGATAAGGATTTGCTACAGCCATTTTGTTATTAATTTTGTCTTGTTATTTGTTTTCTTGGCTTCTTCAATATACAACATCAAACATTGATTATATTCACATTTATTTAAAATATTTGATCCATTATAATCATTTTAAGGTGTTGGCAGGATATGCAAATTACTTTCATAGAATATTAGATGCTTGATATTTTTTAGTTTTCATTCATGATTTTCATGCCTTGACACTCCCTAAGAATTGTAACCTGCACTTGTGTAGAAAAAAAGAGATAATTTCCCAAATATTCACTAATTTTAAAACTAAAATGTCACTATCTTTGAAGTATTCCAGCAATTATTTAAATCAGGTCCTTTTCTCTAAGAGGTCAGATAGCAAATATCTTAGGTCCAGTGGGTCACCCAGCCTCTGTCACAACTATGCAACTCTGTTATTGTAACACAAAAGCAACCACATAGATTATTTAAAAGAATTGACTTTGCTTGTGTTCTTTATTTACAAAACTTTATTTACAAAAACATGAGGCAGACAAGATATGGCCTGTAGCCCAAGTTTTCTCACCAAATCCTGATCTATTTATCACAGGGACTCTTACATTCTTTACTCTTCATTAATCAGGTAATAATGAGGAAATTAAAAACATGAAACAATACATTTTAGGCATGA
Organism: Lasiurus cinereus; assembly: GCA_011751065.1. Taxonomy (NCBI): domain Eukaryota; kingdom Metazoa; phylum Chordata; class Mammalia; order Chiroptera; family Vespertilionidae; genus Lasiurus; species Lasiurus cinereus. The sequence goes on along the minus strand of JAAGEH010000079.1, from coordinate 5,342,131 downwards.
AAATAATCCATAGAATTTTAATTTCTCAGAAAATAACATGATAAACATTATTTTTTATCTCTATGTTTAACTGATAGTAAACCTTGGACTAGTCAATGGGCTCAAGATACATTTTTGAGAGCAAAACCAATAACAAATAGGACTCAGTAATAGACTGAATTTAAGAGAAGAATCAGTGATGACTCCAAACTTTTTAGCATGAGTGAATAGTGATGCCACTTATTGAAATGAGAAATACTAGGTAGAAATATATTTGAGTACTGAAATGTTAATTTTGAAATGTCTATGAAACATCAAAGAAAAGCTCCCAGATAGGCTAATGAATGTATTCAGAGAAAAGGTTCTGACTACCAAAAGATAGTAAAAAGATAAATTTGGGAGTCAGCAACTCATAGATGGCAGTTAAAGCTATGAAAAAGGATGAAGTTGCCTAGACAGAAATGGTAGGAAGAGAAAGCAAGGCAAGGAGAGATCTCAGTGTACTTTCTGAATCAACCAAGTAAACTCTAATCATGGCCAGCACAGTTAACCAATGCGAAGAAGAGGATCTTATTTCACTCCCAATCTTGGTAAATCTGTAACTTATGGGCGGTAATAAACAATATTTCTATCTCCCATAGTTATTTTCAAGTTTTTCAAATCAGATAGCCCTTTGTCCAGGAAATATGTTGGAGTACATGTTCATCTCAACAAATTTTACAAAATACTGTATAAGACAATAATGATTAATGTATATATTTAAGAATTCTATAAATTCATCTTCTTATACTCAGTATCTGTGGTTTTCTAGTCAAAGGGTTAATATTAGCCTTCCCATTATGTAGAAAAGCAGCAGATTTAAAATCATCTCTGCATTCAGCTCATGCTGCATTTTATTTATATCTACATAATATACTTATTGTTCATTCTCTTTAAAATTTATTTTTATTGATTTCAGAGAGGGAGGGGGAGAGAGAGGGAGATAGGAAAATCAATGATAAGAGAGGATCATTGATTGGCTGCCTCTTGCACACTCCCCACTGGGATCAAGCCTGCAACCTGGGCATGTGCTCTGACTGGGAATCCAACAGTGACCTCCTAATTCATAGGTCGACACAGAATCACTGAACCACACCAGCTGAGCTGTTCGTCCTCTTAAGAAACCAACTGCCCAGAAGTATAGGCAAGTTCCCTGCACTTTAATAATGTGAACAGAACTAGGACTAAGAGGAGATAGTTTTTTTTGTCAACTGCTCAGCATTTTAATCTTCACTTATAAAAGTCCACTGTCTATTTTTCAGGAAGATGATGAGAAAAGGAAAAAAGGATAGTAGATGAGAGAAGACCAAGTGAATGCTCAAGACAATGAATTTAATTAGTGCAAATAGCAGTTCCATTTTCTGGGCAGTGGAGAAAGATTTATGTAGTTCACCTTTCAGAGAGCTTGACTGGTTCCTATTAGACCAACCCTCTAGTAAATAACAACTACAAACTCAGAAAAGGTATAAAAAGCAACCAATTGAAGGTATTTGAGGGTAAAAAAATAGAGTGAAGTCAATATTTGTAAAAAGAAAGTGGCAATAGGTACAATTCCAATTTTTATAGCTTTGGATAGAAGACAGTCTCAAGGATTTAAAAAAAAAAACTGCTTTGAGCTCCTTTCTACCTACTGCTGGAGAGACAAAGTTGTTTAAATTACAGTTTAATCAAATTACCAGTCTAATTTATTTATTTATTTTTTAAAATATATTTTATTGGTTTTTCACAGAGAGGAAGGAGAGGGATAGAAAGTCAGAAACATCGATGAGAGAGGGACATCGATCAGCCGCCTCCTGCACGCCCCACAGTGGAGATGCACCCGCAAGCAAGGAACATGCCCCCGACTGGAATCGAACCCTGGACCTTTCAGTCCGAAGGCCGATGCTCTATCCACTGAGCCAAACCGGTCTCGGCGGGCCTAATTTATTTTTAATCAATATTGTTCAAAGAACCATAATAGAATTAAGAGTTTCTATAACATTCTTCACAATGCCCAAGATGCAATACAAATTTGCTCAACATAAAAGTAAACAGGAAAACATGGCCCATTCTCCAGTGGAAAGACAATATAGAAACCAATCCAGAGATGACCCAGATGTTGACATTATCTGACTAGGATTTTAAAGCAGCTACTATCATTATTATAATAGTATGTTAAAATTAGACTATATCGTCAGAAAAACAAACTGTAAAAGGAATCAAATATAACTTTTATACCTAGAAAATGCTATATCTGAAATTAAAATGTTACTGGATGGGTTTAGTGGATCAGAGTGGAGAAGACAAAAAAGAGATCAGATAACTTGAAAGTATATTAATAGAAATGATTTAACCTAAGAATAGAAAAGATTGAAAATAAAAAGAACAGGGCTTCAGAGATGTTTAGGACAATATTGAAAGGTCTACACTATGTGTAATAAGGGTCCCAGAATGAGAGCAGAGAAAGTATGGGGTAAAAAAACAATTTTAAAAAAATAATGGCAAATTTTTCCAAATTTGGTTAAAGTAATTGACATAGTCAACCTGTTAAAAACCAAAGGGAAAAACTTAAGAGTAGAGAGAGAAAAATAAGACATTGCATGCAAAGGAATAAGAATCGCTGACTTCTCATCAGAACAATAATCTTTAAAGTGCTAAAATAATTTTAAAATAGTGAATGTATAGTTTAATCTTCAGCAAAACTACCCTTCAAAATTCAAGATCAAATAAAGGCACGTTTGGATACGAGAAAGTTAGAAGTTCATAACCTTCAGACCTGGTCTTCAGGAGGTTCTTTAGGCTGAAGGAGGTAGAAACATAAATCTTCAGGAAATAATAAAGAGCATTAGAATTTATATATATATATATATGTAAATATGCAAAAGGCTAATTTTTTTCTCTTAATTTTTAAAAATACACGTGCCTATTTAAAGAATTACTTTGACCCAAACATTTGAAGATAGACTGAGTTTTTCACTTTTTGTCTAAATGTTATTAAGCTTAGATCGTAAAAGATCACCAAATTTATTCTGGCATGAAACTGACATTGGATATAATATGATTTTTCATTTCTGGAGTTAAATATTTTTTTTCTACCAACATTTACTTGTCAGATTCATTCTAGTTGGATCTTTTGTGAGTGTGTGTGTGTGTGTGAGTGTACACATTTAGTTTTATTGTAACAAAGCAACTTGTACACTTTTAACGTTTAAAACTGACCATCATCTTTTCTTTCCAGAGAAACAAAAAGAAAATTTAAAAATAAACAGGAACAAAATTACAATAGAGAAATGTCAATTCTGAATAAGATCCTACAGGTTCTGCTGATTCTCCCATTGAGTGGTAGGGCTCAAGTCATCATTAGGAGAGAATTTTATTTTAAAAGTGTCATCTTAGACTGCAAGGATGTCCGTTAGACATCACAATTAAACATGCCAAAGGAGAAGCCATGTTATCAAAATGCCCACTTAACCCACCCAAACATCTCAAACCCACCCTTTGCTCACTTTCTATAACCCCCCTTTTTTAAGTTTTTTTTTTCTTGTATTAAACAAGAGAAAGTAGACAGATACATTTTGGTAAATGCCAACTGTCCATACTCACATAGAGACGCAGTGTAATCTCTGAGCCCAATATACAGAGAAAGGAGGAAAAAAGCTAGAATTCTATGCACTACTACACAGGGGCCTAGCAACCTCCAGCTCCCAGCAGAGCTAAGGAAGGAGAGGATTTTCTTTTTTCCCACAGAGCACGGTGGTGTTGATTCCATTAAGTTTTTCTTGAGACAGGAAGGGATAAAAATGAATTTGGAACAGAAAGGGGCAAAGATTCTTTTCCCACTGTATTCTGCTCAAGGTACATTCCCCACCCCCACCCCCAAATAAGGTGAGAACCATAGTGTGTAAAGGAGAGAAAAAAGAAAAGAGGGTGGGGGGGAGGGGAGGGGAAGAAAAAGGAAAAAAAAAAAAAAAAGACTGCAACTTGCTCTCAGGGACTGGAGAAATTTTCTCCCCTTATTAAAGAAATGTGTCCAGAGTTGATAAGCTTAGCAAGCTTCTAGCCTACTGGGATTATTCTCAGAACCTCTTTTTTAAAAAGGAGACACTTTCTTAATGGAGTTTTATTCTGAGAGATTTCTGATTTGCTAATTAATGAAGCAGTAAGTAATGAACACACTTCTGTGTAGTTAGAAACCCTAGGTTCTAGGAAGTATACTTTGTTCATTAACTTTGCGGACATTTAAATTAGAATAAAGAGCAAGATATTTTCAGATAATGGTAAAATTATTTTTTAATAAAATAGAGGCTACTCCCCCTTCATACACCCACACACATTGTAATGTAAAGTTCCTCCAAAAATAAAATTGTATTTAAAAATTAAATTAAAAATGCATTCAAATACTGGTGAACAGAAGAAGGTAATTTTGTACTATGAAAAATATTGAGCAAAAAAATCTAAAATAAAGTTATCAAAATCATATTATATTCAGAATTTTTTCATAATTTCTAAAAATATTCAAACAATTATTTTCCCAATTCTTGCATTTTCCTGCTGGACATTTGTCCAGGATACTCTATCAATGTCTCAACTTCTATATAGCAGCAATTAAACTTTTCATCTTCTGCCTCAAAACATTTTTCTTTCCTAACTTCTCATTCCTTCTCATTCACCATCTTCTTGGTTTCTGAAGTTTCAAATATAATATTTACTCTTGGTTTCACTCTTATCTCTCATAAAAGAATTGACCTTGTCCTATATTTTTTATTGCTAAATCTCTATAAACTAACCTTTTCTTTTTCTTACCTCTACATCCAGTATAATTCAGGCTATAAAATACTTCACTTGAGGCCAAGAATCCTGGATTCAGGATTAAAGAATACAGAGGTAAAGAAAATACTGTGCAAGCCTTCATGTTAGCTAGTGTTTATTAAGTATTTAAATTAGTTTATCTAATCTTACTACAGCTCATTTAAATTAATTCACTTAAACTTACTATAGTTCTATAATAATACAGACATTATTATTATCCTAGCATAAAGAGGGGATGACTATATAAAAAGATATCAAGTAACTTGCCCAGTTACCACATATATGTATAGTAAGAAGTGGGTCTTAAACTGAAACCAAGTCTGTTTGAGTCCAAAGTATAAATCTTCATCAGTATAGGTATTGCCTTTCAGGGCCAGATTCTAAAGCTATGAGGTAGTTTGATGGCGTCACCATGCGTTTGCTCCAGGACCAGTCTTCTCAAATCAACTAAGTTCAATGTGCAAAAACGTAGTAGTCACAGAAATGTGTTTCATCAATCGATGTCTGTCTATTCTGGTATGATCTCCTTCACCCACAGCTTTAGATGAAAGATAAAAATGGAATCTATCTAGCTAATTGATGGTATTTGTGTGAAGGGAAAATCTATTTGAAAGCCCCGTGGGTTCAGCTTCTGCTGGATTTGTCCTAATAATTTATAACTTTTCTGTTCTCAGTCACCAATGCCATCTCTATCCATAGGAAGAAACATAAAATAAAATAAAAAAATTTAAAGCAACTAGAGTTTAAAAGAAATGGTCCTGCCAGCATTGGAGAAAGATAAAAGAGCAGTTGCTATTGAAAAATGCTGGTACCACAGACTAAAAGCCACTCCTTGGAGATTCTAAAGATACAGAAAGGGAAAGGCCAGACATGGAGAGGGGAATATAAGGGATTGCCAATGTTGCCTCTGTGAAAGGAAGTTTTTTGCTTTGCCTTTTTGGAATGAGCCTTCTTAGTACAAAATGCATCTTCAATTGTGCATGAAGCCTGAGGTAGAGGAACACGGGTCCCCTCTAATCTGATTGCTCTTTTGCACAGATTGGAAAGAGGGTCCTAGAGGCAAGGCTGGCGTCGCCTGGAGGACAAGCAGGATTTGCTCCATGGGAGCTCAGGAACATGTTGTCCAACTGTCTGTTCATCATCTCAGCAACCAGTGTCTGCCAGCGGAGTGGCTTTCAGCCAGAGTCATGGGCTTAAGAGGTTGTACACGGGGTGAAATTGGCAGGATCTGAGCCTTTTGCCCGTCAAAATCCATGCCGATTGGCACAGGGACTGGAATTCCTTTTAAAATTGAACGTGTCAGCCAAATTAATCCCATTAAACTCTAAATGACCTTCCATTGAGGAAAGCTCACTAAAAAGGATGTTGCTATATTACTATTCCTTCTCTACCTTAAAATTGGGAAAACAGAATTTCTTAAAGTGTCAGAATGTCAGAGGTAGAGGCAATCTTAAAAGACTATAATCTGCCTTAGCTATTATCCCATCTAACCATTTTATTTCATCAGAAGAGGTGAATTACCTTATGTTTTTTGTTGTTGAAACATAAAATTCATGTACTCTATAATGTCTATAATTTCTTTTATAAAATAAAATAATAAATTTTATAGTTTTAGTCCTTTAAAATAGATCTCAGTATAATCTAATTCAAAGTCACCTTGAAAGATAACTCAAAATAGCTCTTTTTGTAAAGTTCTAATCTATATTATTCCAGGGTTGATTCAAATGTCTCTTCTGGCCAGACTGATCTCTCCACTATTAAAATAAGATTTATAAAGCACTTCCTTTATAAGTTCTAACCTATATTTGAAGTTCTACCACACATTGAGTTCACTGCCTTCTCCCCTATATCATTATACATATCTTAACTTCCTTCTTTCTGTGTATTTATCTCTAAGATAAGTACATATTAGAAAGTTCTGGTACTTATTCGTTTGGGGTTTCCAATGTCAATCAGACTTAAGAAACAAAACAAAGATTCCAGCATGAGACACACTATTACTATTACTAAGAATGATAGCTAATATTGAGAGAGTGCTGAATAAGTGGGGAACAATTTACTAAGGGTATTACCTTGTGTTATCACAACACCTGTTTTTATTAGGAGGTTAGTACTATTAAAATTCTCCATATTGCCAATAAGGAAATGGGGTCAGAGTTCAGAAATTATCCAAGACCACACAATTAGAAATAGTTGAACCAGGATTTTAGTTCTAGAACTCTGATATCAGAGTCCTGTCATAACCACTATGCAAACCTCCCTATAAACTTGTGAAAAATGAATTGGTAATATAATCAATGACCAGATTTATTGGAAAGGTTCTAATGTTGTGCAAAAGAGCTGAGTACCTGATCTAGCTTTGGTGGGTTTTCTCATGGAAAAAATCCCAAAGAGTTGGCCTCAGAGCTTCATTTTGAATACAAAGCAGGAGTTCCAGAGTATGGCAGAGGTGTTCTCCAATCAGTGGGGAAAACACAGAGTAAAGAATAGATGCAGAAGAAAAGGATATAGTGCATTTTAATATAGTTTATTATGATTTATGTGTCAATTTTTAAAAGTCCATTATGTAGAAATAAGTACACAAAGAGTCTGCAAAATGAAACATACATTAAACATGTTTCAGTGGATAGATTGCTTGAAATTCCAGATTTTTCAATCACTTCATTATTATGCTATGGCAGAAAAGTGATCCTTGACTTCTAGTTGGAGTGACCTTTTCAATCCCCAACCCCAACTTTTATGTTATTTTCTTTCCTTTGCACTTCAAAGTTTTCTTCAAGGGTTAACATGGCTTTGTGAATTAGCATCTCCAACTTCTAGAGCTTCGTTATAAAAGTCTTCAGTTACTTCATCAATAATGTAATTTCAGTTTCTTGTTCTTACATCCAATAGAAATGGTAAATATGCCTTTCATATGCCCTTCTGAAAAATTGTATCCCTGACTAAAATATTTGTTAGCAGCTAAGAAGTCAAATTCCAGACAAGGGATTTGATTTTTACATGTGAAATAGGTCTTTTCACAATCGGACTTGATAAATATCTTACAAATTGTCTTTGAATTCAAACTTGTCATTTTCCCTTCTTATCTCTTTCCCCAAAAGCATTTCTCTTTTCATAAACCATCAATTGAGTGGGAAAACAATAGCTTATTTTGGTATTTTCCTCATTTTTGACATCTCCAGTGATACTTTCAACATTGTGAATCTGTTGTGTGTTTTTTCTCTCTCTGAATTTCATCAGCCTTCCAGCTAGTTTCATAATAAGCCTGAATGAAATCATTGGCATGAATAATCAAAAGTTGCAAACCATATGTGTGGTTCGTAATGAATTAAAGTCATTCTTATTTTGGTAAGAATTACCTTGACATCAAGTGATGATTAAAATTTACTATTTTGTGATTCTTTTCTTTTGAATATTCTTGAGTTCTTTTTGAGACTGACTTTTAAGAAATAACATTAATCAGACCAGAACTATGTTTTTTCATTTATAAGTTTGAATCTATCACTAGAATTTGTCTTTACTGCCATTTAAAATGTAAAAGAAAAAAATCAAACTTTCAGTGGAGTTGTAGTGAATGTACAGATAACTTTGTACAAGAATCAGATGAGACTGTGTCTGTTTACTTTTAAAGAGAAAATATAATTATTTATGATTCTTTATTTAAAACTGTCAATAAAATAAAAGTTTAAATTCTAGAAAGTATTCTGACTTTATCTTCAAGTTCCCATTGCTATCTCTCTTCAATTTCCTTCTTTCTGTAACTTCTCTTCTAGATCTTAATACAAATTTTGTTTTCACCATTATCTTGGGTTAAATTCAGTTGGGAAGGAAGGAAGAAGCATGGGAGTTGATAAGCACAAAAATTCAATTCAAATAAAACTAGCTTTTCCATTTTTCAATCTTCAAAGAAGAGTAATAGTTAGGTTTGGGGACAGATTCGTTCTGCTGAAATATTAGTGCCCCCTTATTTATTCAGTAAGTATTTCCTGTGTGCCAACCATTGGGGAGCAGTGTTTTGAGCTCTGGGAATACATTGGTGAGAAAAACAAGACTGAAACCTGGCCCCACAAAATATAGAATCTAGTCAGGAGAACAGACTAAAATAAACATGTAAATTATTGTAAGCTATGGTATATACAAGAAAAGAAACATAGGTGGCATGATGAACACATCATATAGGAACCCCTGAAATGTTCCACCAAGGTCAAATGAAGCTTCTCAAGGAAATTACATTGTGGTTAAGAGTTGAAGACGGGTAGGTGGTAACTAGGCATGGGGGTATATGATGAGAAGATTATTGGGGAAGTGGAGAACACTGTACATAGCTTGTTGGTGTAACAAGGAACCGCAAGAAGTTCTTCATAATATAAGTTCAGAGTAATGCATCAGTGACTTTGAGGGGGAATAGGGAAAATGTCTAACTGTACTTCACACAGAATAAGTACTAAATGAACTTGGGCTTCTATTGCTACCATTTTCCTTTTCAACATGCTACGCCTCACCTCTCTCCTCACCTGCAGCTCTCTCAGCCAGCTTCTGAACAGTATCTAAGGACTCAACTCTTCAGCTCCCAGGCAGGAACCCCTTTCAATGTATATTCTAAATCTGTTCTGTGAGATAGCAGAAGCCTTCCTTGAATACATAAAATTAATGTATTGGTCATTCAGCAAATGTGTGTTAAACAGATACGTGGTTAACAATAGTGACAGCTAAGACTTGCTGAGTATGTACCATTGTGACAGGGATGTCATATGGAGAGTGATCTCTTAACAGCAATTTTATGCATCAGGTTCTTTTACTGCCTTCATTTTACCAATGAGTATAGGAGGTCAAACAATTTTCTAGGGGCATATGTATAATAAGTGGCAATGTTGGGCTTTGAATCCAAGAAATCTATCTTGAGTGTGAGAGCCTAACCATTGCTCCAAACTACCTCTTTAAAAGCACACAAGGCTCTTGTTCATGTGCTGCTTTCAGCCTATTTGGACATAGGCCGGAAGATGCTGTGAAATCAATAAAAATGTAAATAAGTAAGCTGCACAATTGCCATTTGTGATTAATTTCACAAGGGAATTAAACTGAGTGATGGAATGCATAGGGGTTGGGTTCTGGCAGGAAACACTGAGTTAGAAAAAGTATTCAGAAATAGAATTTTGAACAAGGGTCCTTAGAATGGAGATCTAAAATATGGAAAAGAAACAACAGTATGAAAAGGTAGGAAAGAATTTCCAGCAAAGGAAATAGAAAAAGCAAAGGTCTTTAAGGTATGACCAGACTAGTGAATGGGGGACATTAAGAGAGACCAGAACATGGAGAGGAAGTATAAAGAGATAAACCAGACCATGTAAGACCTGCTGCCACCATAATAGGTTTCACTGTCATCCTAAAGACAATGAGAAGCCAGTGTATATTTTATAGCAAGAACTGAAGTGAAAAAGATCTGACTAATAATTTTAGAATATTAACTTTCATATGGAGACTAGATTACAGAAGTCAAGAATTAAAGAAAGAAGACCAGTTCAGAATTACTGCTGACAACTGAAAAAAAATGATTATGGTTTATGCTAGGGTATTGACATTGGACATGGATAAAAGGGAATAGAAAGAGAAATGTAAAGTCTTGCTAATGACCTGGATGTGGGGAATGAAAACAGAGGAATCAAGGATGACTCCTAGACATTGTGTCTTAGATAACTACAAATGCTGGTCCCTTCTAAGGGAGACAAAAAAGGAGCAAGTTTTGAAGAAAAGTCTTGAGTTCCAATTTGCACATGAAGTTTGACTTCTTATTGGACCTTCATGTAAAAGTATAAAGTACAGAGATTGAGAAACCAAGATGGAGGCACAAGTGAACACCTAAACTGCTACCTCTCACAACAACTTCAAAACTACAGCTAAAAGACAGAACAGACAACCTCCAGAACCACAGGAAAGATGACTGAGTGGAAATTCTACAATTAGAATAAAAGAGAGGGGCATACGGAGACTCAGAGGAGCTGTAAAAAGCTGAGGAACAGAGACATGCCCATACAGAAGACAGAGGGCTGAGTGCTTGGCTGGCTTTCTCTAGTGGGAGGGAGATGGAAACTCCCAACTGCACTGAACCCCAGTTCTGACTGCACTGAACTCCAGTTCTGGGTGAGATCCTGGGGTCCCAGATTCATATGGGGGGAGTCTGGACTGTCGGAAAAAGAGAGGAGCACACGGAAACTCAGGAGAGCCACGAAAGGCAGAGGTTTGAAGGCACGCATGCAAATGCGCGCAGAGAGAATTGACTGCTGAGTGTGTAGCTGGCTTTCTCTAGCGGTAGGAAGATGGAACTGCTCAACTGCACTGAAATCCAGTTCCAACTGCACTGAAACCCAGTTTAAGGAGAGATCCTGAGAACCCAAACTCATATGTGCCCCCAGAGTGCACAGAAACTCAGGGGAGCTGTGAAAGGCAGAGGTCTGGAGGTTCATGCTCCAGTGTTTGCAGAGAGGATTGCAGTAATTATCGAGAGACACTAAGACCCAAGGGCCTCATAAGGCAGGGCTGATGGGAAGCCAAGGCATCTGCTCAGCCTGAGATTCCGCCCCATCCAAACCAACCACAGAGGCTTTTGAAATTTTGCAAATTTTGTCTCATAAGGCTGTCTCCAGCACAGAAGTTCTCCCGGCATAGTCACAGCTGATCCTCACAGCCAAATGGCCTGGAGGTCAATTCACTCCAGTGATACCAACAATAATCAAGACTTAACTATAACAAGTCTATACACACAGCCCACAAAGGAGTACACCAAAAGTGTCCACCTCAAGTAAGTGGGGAGGTTGAGCCACTGGGCCATATAGGACACCTAGCACACAAAGCTACTCTACCAACTCAGGGAAGCAGCGAAATGTGGAGACAAAGAAACATATCACAAATGAAAGAAATGGAGGAAAACAAACAACTGGATATAGAGTTCAAAACCATGGTTATAAGGTTTTTCAAGAATTTCCTAGAAAAGATGGATAAATTTAGTGAGACCCAAGAGGAGATGAAAAAGGACCAACTACAAATTAAACATACACTGACTGAAATAAAAATTATTATACAGAGACCTAACAGAGGAATGCAAGAATCAAGTCAAAGATTTGAAATACCAAAAAGCAAAAGACACTCAATCAGAAAAGCAAAAAGAAAAAAGTATCCAAAAATTGGAAGATAATGTAAGGAACCTCTAGGACAACTTAAAGCGTACCAACATCAGAATTATGGGGGTGCCAAAAGAGAGAGAGCAAGATACTGAGAACCTATTTGAACAAATAATGACTGAAAACTTCCCTCACCTGGTGAAAGAAATAGACTTACAAGTCCAGGAAGCACACAGAACTTCAAACAAAAGGAATCCAAAGAGGACCACACCAAGACACATCATAATTAAAATGCCAAGAGCAAAAGACAAAGAAAGAATCTTAAAAGCAACAAGAGAAAAACAGTTAGTTACCTACAAGGGAGCAACCATACAGTTGTCAACTGATTTCTCAACAGAAACTATGCAGACCAGACGGGAGTGGCAAGAAATATTCAAAGTGATGAATAGCAAGAACCTACAACCAAGATTTCTCTACCCATCAAAGCTGTCATTCAGAATTGAAGATCAGGTAAAGAGCTTCACAGATAAGAAAAAGCTAAAGGAGTTCATCACCATCAAACCAGTATTATATGAAATGCTGAAAGGTACTCTTTAAGAAGAGGAAGAAGAAAAAGATAAAAAATACGAACAACAAATAGGGCTAGAGGTAAAATATAAGCTTTACAGATGGTATATAAGGTCATGGAGTTCACTAAAAGGGGAAAGAAAAGAGGTTTAGGCATAATTTCTAGACATCACCATCCCTCTCTGGATCTTGGATATCTATCAGTTAAATGTAAGATAAACAGTGATATATCCTGCCTTAGGCTGGAGGAATCTAGACCTAACACCCTGTTTTCCTTCATTCTTGATGATTCTTCTACATTGCTGGCAAGTAAGGATTTGTTTTTTCCTAGAAGATTGTCAAATGGGTTGAAAGCTTGTTTATAGCTTCCTGGAGCAAAAAAAAGAACAATTCTTAGATCCTTATTCAATTTCCCTTCCTTTGAATCCCACCTGTGCCCAAGCAGATAAAACTCCAGAAAGGGCCTTATTTATTTTCCTTTCAGATGTTCATGGTAGTGGGGCCAGCGATGTTCCTAACTTCTTTATGTAAATCCAAAGAATCTGAGTTGACATCCCACACCACAGAGGAACAAGTAAGCAGAAACTTCTGCATACCAACCACATAACCATATCTGAACATTCAGCTTCAACACTAAGATTTACAAGGATCTAGCAGATCCTTTTGTCAATCAACAGGAGTTTACTGAGAGCCCTTAGGGTCCCTGGTACCGGATGAGGCTGCTTTTGTGGGCAAGCAAGCAAATTCTCTGCTACAAAAATAGAAATGTAATCACTTATTCATCCAAACATTTCCCTTTAGCATTTGCAATATGCTTTTTTTTTTTTAAATGAATGAGTAACAGAATAGCAACTGCAAAGGTAGCTTCCAAATTTCAGCCAGAGGCCCTGAGAGGAAAGATGACTCATCCACACCTGACGTCAAAGCCTCCTTCCTCTCAGAGCAGCAGGAAGAGAATGGCAATGCCTGGGTAGAATGACCCAGATGCCCTCCTGAGTCCCTTGTGGGTCATAACAGCTTCCTCCTCCTCTGACTGGTAATGATGATTTCAACCCAAAGAAAGTTTAAACTGTGAAAACAAATTTTATAATCAAGTTTACTAGAAAACTAGAAAACAGTTTCTCTCTTCCTATCAAGCAATACCAAATCTCTGTTGTGAATTCTCCTTTGGAAAATGCTGAAGGAATGAAATTTCTCTCACAGTGTGTTTTGTATTGATTTGTGTCTCAGTTCTGGCTGCTGTAACAAATACCATAGACTAGATGGCTTAAACAACAAACATTTATTTCTCTCAGTTCTGGAGGCTGAAAAGTCCAAGATCAAGGTGCCGACAGATTTGGTATCTGTTAAGGGCCCCCTTCTGGGTTTGCGAATGGCAGACTTTTATTGCTTTTGCCACAAGGTGCAGAGAAAGAGGGGGCTGTAGTTTCTTTGTCTTCTTATAATGAAACTAATTTCATTAATTAAATCCTATCTAATAAAAGAGTAATATGCAAATTAACCATCACTCTACTAGACCCATCAGTCAGGCCCACGAGGCAATCAGGATTGAGTAGGCAAATTAATCCCAACCAAATTAATCCCATGGAGCAAGCAGGAGGGAGGCTTGGGTTTCCCCGGCGATGGAGGAAGCCAAGCTTTCCACACATGTTGGCAGGCCCAGGCCTCTACTCAAGGCTACAAAGTTTCAATTATAGAAGATAAATAAATCCCAACAAAAATGGTGGCAGCCATGGAGCTAGAGAAAGCAGGGAATAGAGTTGTCCCCAGCAATGGAGGAAGCCAGGCCTCTGCAGCCCTGACCTGTCTTAGCCTCTGCTTAAGGTTACAAAGTTTCAATTATAGAAGATAAGTAAATCCCAACAGAAATGGCTACTGCCACAGAGTGAGTAGGAGGCTTGATCCTGCTCCAGGCTACAAAGTTTTAATTATAGAACATAAATCAATCCCAGTTACCAAGGCCTCCGCTTGGGTTGATGGGGTGTGTGACCAGCCTGCAAACATTACAGGCCCCTCGCCCAGGCCGCCCCATTCCCCAAGAGAACCTCTACCCTGACCCAGAACACCCTTCAGGGCAAACCAGCTGGCTCCCACCCATGCACCAGGCCTCTATCCTATCTAATAAAAGATTAATATGCAGATTGACCATCACTTCAACACACGAGATGGCAACCACAAGATAGCCAGCAGGAGAGAGCAGTTGGGAGGAACCAGGCCTGCAAGGGAGAGCAATTAGGGACAATCAAGCCTTCAGGGGAGGGCAGTTAGGGATGACCAGGCCAGCAGAGGAGGGAAATTGGGGGTAATCAGACCTGCAGGGAAGGGCAGTTGTGGGGGACCCAGGCCTGCAGGGGAGAACAATTGGGGGTGAACAGGCCTGCAGGAGAGGGCAGTTAGGGGTGACTAGGCCTGCAGGGGTGGGAAGTTAGGGGCAAACAGGCTGGCAGGGGAACAGTTAGGGGGTGATCAGGCTGGTAGGCCGAAGGGGTTAGGGGCAATCAGGAAGGCAGGCAAGCGAGCAGTTGAAAGCCAGCAGTCCTGGATTGTGAGAGGGCAGTTGGATATCCCTCAAGGTGTCCCAGATTGGAGAAGGTGCAGGCTGGGCTGATGAATATCCTCCATGTACCAAATTCATGCAATGGGCCTCTAGTGATAAAATAAGAGTCCAGAAATCAATCTTGAGTGTGAACTCTACCATCATAACTTCATTTAACACTAATTACCTTCCAAACCCTCCACCTACAAATATCATCACATAAGGTTAAAGTAGCAACATATGAATTGGCGGAGGGGGATGGGGGGGGGGGGAGTGCGGGGGGGCGGGGAAAGGGCTCAGACAAAAACATGCCATACATGACAATTTCTTTACAGCATCTTAATAGTTACTATTTCCAGTTTTCCTTTTACTTCATAATTTCTAAGGACTTTATCAGGTTATGCACTAGCCATTTCCCCACTCACTCTCATACTTATTCAGAGGTTCAAGTGCACCAAAGTAATTTCAATGTCACAAATCAACAAAATTCTGACATCTCTGTGCAAATAGTGAAACAAATGTGCCCTTGAAAAACTCCTGGGTTATGTCAGAGTTCAGCCTCCAAGGTATTTGTCCTGGGGGCCTCCTGCCTAGGCTACTTCTCTTTTTGTTTAGTGCCCTGGGCAATGCATCAGTTCCATTCTAATTCCTTCTCTTCTTCCCAAGGAGCCTAGATATCTATTTAGCAGATTAATCCTAAATCATTGATGACTACTAAGAGATTACTTGGTCTTCCTCTGAAATCCTAATTTAAGTCCTATGTCTGGTAACTTTAGCACCCACTGATCACTTAGCTCTTGGAATTTTTATTATATAAGAGACTTTTATTATTCCTTTGAGTATTTTTTGATATACTAAGTGTTTATTGCATTTTACTATTTGTTTTGTGGCTCTTAAGAGGAGTAAAATTATTTTATCATCATCTTAATTTTTATTTTGTTATTTTACTCAGAGCACCTATCACAATGTTTTTTTTAATTAAATCTTTATTATTCAGATTATTACATTTGTTTCTCTTTTTTATCACAATGTTTTTAAAGATCAACCCAATAAGAGTTTGTGAGGTTGAATTGAATTTACATGATGATGACTTCAGGAACCATAATCCAATGGCATAAACCAAATAGTAGCATTTCAGATATTATAGCAGATAGCCGGGAAAGATAATTTTGGATTAGAAGGACTTTCTGAAACACTTAACATATTCACTTATGTGCTGTTGATATGGAAAACTAGCCCTCATTAGTTTGATGCCCCAGGGTAGGCCTCAGTATAATATTATCACCCAAATTTACACAGGACCAGCTGATAACAGAAAACCAATTATTATTATTTTTAAATATATTTTATTGATTTTTTTTTTTTACACAGTGGAAGGGAGAAGGATAGAGAGTTAGAAATATAGATCAGCTGCCTCCTGCACACCTCCCACTGGGGATGTGCCCGAAACCAAGGCACATGCCCTTGACCGGAATTGAACCTGGGATCTTTCAATCTGCAGGCCGATGCTCTATCCACTGAGCCAAACTGGTTACAGCAGAAAACCAATTATTAATTCGTAAATTATAATGACAGAAGGATCTGGCCTATGAAGCATGACACTAGCAGAGAGCGTGTCCTCCCTAACATGCAAGTTTGCTAAGGAAAACACATAGAATAAGAAGAAGATGCCTGATTAGTATTGGATAAGAGTCAAAATACAGATATTTTCAATAGGCTTTGGAAATCTGGTGAAAGGCTCTTCATTTTTGCAAAAGAGTACATTTTTGTCATATGAAATTGGAACCCCAATCCTTTGGGAAATGCCAAAAATCACCACCACAAACATTTATTCTCCAACTCCCTTTTCTAAAGTTTATGCAAATGTGCATATTCTGAATTATGTATATTCATCTTATCTGCAAAGTTCCCCACCTTTCCCCTTGTCATTACGGGGTTATTTCTGAGCTGGATGGTTTTATTATCACTCGTTGAGACTCTATTGTCCTCGTGGAAGACATCTGTCTGACAGCCTCTAACCCTTCTAATATTCAATCTAGAATTTCCCAAAAATGGGTGGGTGTATGTCAGAAAATGAGACCATTCCTGAATTCACCCCAAACTGATCCAAACTATATGTATCTGTTGGAGGAAAAGGGAAGCATCATAAATAATTGGTAGAAATCATAAATAGGCAGGAGATGCTCAATTATCATAATACAGAGCTTTAGGGGAGGAGAAAGGCTAAAATGAAGCATTGATAGATGTAGGAGGCATGATGGCACTTTGATTTTAACTCTATAATTTAATACTCCATGTCTGATGGTGGTAATGATCCTAGTTATGAAAAAGCTGAAGTATAGAGAAATTAAATAACATGAGTAATGCCACAACTTATGACAAAGCTGAGATTTGAATTAAGTTCTGTCTGGTTCAGACATTCTCTGCACTTCTCATCATGTGCTGGGCTCAAGGGTTATGAGCTCTCAGCTCCAGGAATCATATTGTATTTCCATTGAATTTCTATTTGTGTTTGGTAGGCATTTCATCTGTGTCAACACTGGTTTTAAAGTGAAATAATAAAAGAGAGATACCTGCATGAAATTTATCCTAAATTTTCTTAAGTGTTATATTCTATGTTACTTCCTTACCCCATTCCTGAAATAAAACAAGTCAAATAAATTTCCCAACACAGTAAGTATAAAGTGATGTGCCTACAGCCATGAATGAACCTTTGGTTCCTAGCCCCACAATTTGTCCAACATAGTTCCTTCTGTTCTTTCTCTCCTTCTTCCTCAGCAGAGGTCTGAATGTCAATAACTGCAGGGTCCTCCTCCAAGTTCTGAAACTCCTCAGAGTCCCAGGCTTGGCTTTGGGGATTCCCCCTATGAGATTCTAGGTTCTGATAACTTTAATCTCTTTTCTTTGCTCCCTAAAGTGGTAACTGCAGTCAACACCTCTGTGATACATCAGGATTCCCTTTCAACTTTTTCAACCCACCATACTGTCTACATACTTTATAATAAGTGCTCTCTGCTCAAATGGCTAAGAGCTGTTTTGTGACTGAGCCCTAACTGACACAGTAATTGAAACTAGAAAAATTATAAATCATAAAAATAAAGAAATAGAAAGAGATGGAACAGTCAGAAACTACCCTTTTGAATAGGAAACATACAAAAATAAATGAGTAAAGGAAACCAGCCAATAGGCTCTTTTTTGCCAATTGATGCCTATAGTGAACAATCTCAAAACCTCTGTGAATATAACTCTGAGCTTGTGCTGCCCTTGTGTCTAGGGGCTTAGTTAGGTGGTTCTGCTGATGTTGGCTTGGCTCACTCACAAACCAAGAGTGAATGCCAACTTGGCCACAGTAAAATAGACAACTGGGAGAGCAACCTGAAGACAGAGACATTGGCAGGAGTCAGATTCAAGTAGATGATGGTAAAACATTTGAATTTGATTAAGGTGTAATAGGAAGATCTATTTCTATTTCTTTAGGAATAGTTTATTTCAATTTCTTTATTTTTCATTGGTTTCTTTTCACAATTATTACTACTTAAAATGATAGTGAATACTTATTTTCTACTTATTTATTGTCAGTCTCAATAAATTACTGGGAGGCAGGGATTTTTGTCTTACTCATTACTATGTTTCCAGGATCCATGAGAATTCTTTTATAGATAAAGGGCTCAATAAATATTTTTTAATAAATGATTGATATTAAATTATTCTTATGTCAACCTTAGGAATTCTTCTCTGATATCTGCTTACCCCCATTCAATAGAGATATTCTCAGGCTTGGTACTTCGGACTCTCTAGTACTTTCCTGTCTTAGCACTTTCATACTGCTTGCCCACTTATCAGTATTTCTCTCTAGACTGTAAGTTCCTGGAGACCAGGGGCTCTGTCTTGGTCATTGTTTTATCCCTAGCATTTAGCATAAAGATGTGGTACATGGCAATGATTGCTGTATTTTCTGAAGATAGGAGTATATATTAAGCATATAGTGCATCTATTCTGGGATGAATGACTTTGGTTATTATATTAAGGGGGAAAATAGAGAGAAAAATACTCAAAAAGGAGAATAAGATTCTTATGCTTTATTTAAACTTTAGTTGCACAGAATCTATTTTATGAAAATTGCAGATTTTGCTTTTAGTTGGCTGAACTGCCTACCCACAGATTATTTAAAATTTTCCCTGAAGAGGGAATGACGCAGAAAAACAAGAATAGCTGTTGTTGATATGTGACTTATACCCCTCAAGGACATTCAGTAGCTTGTATATCAGTTATATCAGACTCCTCTAGGTTATTGTATTTATGATGTGGACTTGAATTCAGAAAACTAAATATAGCATCAAGAGCTCCAGGCAATTTATAAGAGCCATGGGCAAAAGTTTATCTCATGTTTTCCACCAAGCACCCATTTGAAACTGTCCCTCTTGTATTGGCTTATATCGTTTTATCTGGATAAACCAGGAAGGAGGAAGGGACATTTTATTAACTATATCCTTATTTAAGTTTGAAAAGCACCCCTTATAGGGCAGAACCTATTCAAAGCAGGGTTTGGGGCTTTTGATGTTTGTTTCCTTCCCTTCCTTCCTTCCTTCCTTCCTTCCTTCCTTCCTTCCTTCCTTCCTTCCTTCCTTCCTTCCTCTTTCCCTCCCTCCCTCCTTCCCTCCCTCTTCCCCTCCCTCCTTTCCTCCTTCCTTCCTTCCTTCCTTCCTTCCTTCCTTCCTTCCTTCCTTCCTTCCTTCGTTCCTTCGTTCCCTCCCTCCCTCCTCCTCTTCTTTCTCCTCTTCCTCTTCCTCCATCTCTTTCTTTGACTGAAGCCTTATTAAATGAGTGGAAATAAGACCTACTCAGTAATTAGATTACTTGACAGTGAGATTGCTATCTGAGGGCAATGCTGAAATCAGTTCCTATTCCAAAGGGCAAATGGTAAAAATGAGGCTGTGCTGCCTTGGAGTCTAAAGTCCAGTTTTTGGAAAAGGTCCAAGATCATGATGTGAAAATGTCATCTATGCCATTGTTTTCTAAGTGGAAGAACCCAAAAGAATTGTAGACATGAATAACTAATGGACTAATGAATTATTCATACCTGTGCGCACTTGCCACTTTTCTAATGTAAGACTATGAAAATGGATAACTAGGGTAGTTGAAATTAAAATTTCATCCTCATTAGTTACTACTGGCTGGGGAACATAGATGACATAATCTATTGAAATGGTTAGCATAGTGCACAGTGAGTGCTCAATAGATGCTAGTTGCTATTATTTTCTTATTATTACTATAGCTACTGTTTAGTGAGTTCCAAATCAACTTATTTTCTGACTGTGGTATGAATGTTTCAGAAGAATAGCTGACTGTCACCACCACAACTCAATTATACTCATTCAAATAATTATAACTGGGTTTAGCTGACATTTATTAAACATTTTCTAATTGCCAGGCATTGAACCAACCTCTTACAAGTTTTACTTTACTTAATTCCCACAACAAAAAAGCGGGGATTCCCCCCCCAAACACCACCCAATTTTACTAATGAAAATTGAGATGTTAGGCAAAATCTAAGGTCCCACATAGAATAAATGGCAGAGCTGGGATACAAACCTGGGTCCAATCCACAGCTTTAAATGTGGTTGTTTCTTTGAGATCAGCCTCCATCTGAAATTGAGCCACCTTGAACCTCACCCATCTCAAGCGGGTTGCTCTATTGAAAACTCATTGATGTTTTTCCATGAGCATAATTCATTCCAAGTTATTATTTTTTTTACTCAATGGAGGTATTATTAAATAAGGATGTATGAATGGGCACATGGATGAATGAACAAAGTAATGAATGAGTGAGCAATCTTTCCATCTTCCCAGTATCTTAAACCTGAGCCTATGAATAATGTCTACCTTAACCTTATCTTATGACAACCATTGAGCTGCTGACTCTGATTAATTTCTGTTTCTTTGTATGTGAGGTGTCTTGCCTGAATACAAACTCATCCAATGGAAACAATGAACTTTTTGAAGCTATTTCAAGAACTCCCTTTTCCATGGCACTGTAAATAATTTTAATGAGGGAAAAGGGAGAATAGCAGCAAAATAGCAGCCAGAAGTATTATGCTTTCATGATTTCTAGAGTTTTTGTCTGTGTATCAAGTTAAAACAGGGAAATAAGAAAGAAAAAGGCTAAACCAAATATAAGTCAAACTACTCCCTCCATAAACTCCAGTATTTTTAAACTTGAGTAAAATTAATATTAAGTTAATAAATGTAGCATAATTTTCAGGTAATAGATATAGCAATGTGTTCTTCCTTTTCTTTCTTTCTTTCTTTCTTTCTTTCTTTCTTTCTTTCTTCCTCTTTAAGGAAAAGGAATTAAGAAATTATAGACTTGAGTCAACTCAACATAAGGAGTATTCATTGAAAATCTATTTTGGAATTATTCATTTGTTCATTCAGGCAACAAAAATCTGCCCTTACTATAAAAGCCAGACTGTGAGCTGTGGATTCAGAGAGACCAGTCCTTGTTTCCCCAGGCTCTTTGCAGGCTAGTGGGGGATTTGATACATGTCTTGACCATAGAAGCTACATAAAAGCTATATTGTCAGAACAGAGGAGGAGATGTGTTCCTCTACTTGAGGAGGTCTGAGAGGGTGACCTTTGGGTCCTGAAGAAGAGAGATGTCTTTTGCCACATAATGGAAAAAGGAGATGTGGGCCCCTGCCCTAAAAAATCATTCATCTTAGTGAGGAAGAAAAAGGGAGGATAAATACATAAAGGCATGCACACACAGGTGAATAAAGAGGCTTAACAACCAAACAAACCAATAGGATAATTTCAAATAATGTGTTATAAAGAAAATAAAACAGGATTATGGGAATGAACTTGACATTCTACTTCTCTGGAACTATCATCAAAGGGCTCTCTGAGAAAGTGACATATAAGTTGTAAGTTCTGAACATGCAGAAGAAAGCAAGAGTGGGTCATGTGTTGGCAGCACAGTTGAATGAAGGGTCCTGTGATCAGTGAGGCTGGAGAGAGCTGGTTCCACACCAAGGAGCTTAGATATTATCATATGAGCACCATGAGATAATGATAGGGTTTATAGTAACAGGGAAGAGATCTGATCTGGACTCACTGTGTTTTGCTCAGTAACTGAGAAATCTCTGGGTTAGGAGATTTTTCTTAAAAATCTTTATTTGGAAAGACTCAACCAATAAACCTTATATCTTTCTCTGGAAAGGGCAAACAATGTAAATTATATCTAATGTTCTTCAATAAAACAAAAATATGACCCAGTTTATATTCCTGGTCATGGTTCTGAAGCCGGACTTTTACAGAAATTACTAGAGGCCTGGTGCACAAAATTCATGCACTCTAAGGGGTTCCTCAATCAATCCTTTGGGGGATGTCTGAATGATGGCTTAGGCCCACTCCTCATGGGCAGTCAGACATCCTTAGCACAGCCATGGAGGTGGGAGAGACTCCTGCCAGTACTGCTGTGCTCACCAGCTAAGCTGGCTTCTGGCTGAGTGGTGCTCCCCCTGTGGAGTGCACTGACCTCCAGGTGGCAGCTCCTGTATTGAGCATTTGTCCCCTAGTGGTCAGTGCATGTCATACGGACCAATTGTTCCATTTGGTCTATTTGTATATTAGCCTTATATTATATAGGATGACAAAAGTCCCATGAAGGGAGATATATGTAACATGCCCTACTGTATCTTCACATTTAAGGCAGAATATCATCAAATTTTAAAATGTGTACCTTATCCAGCAACTGCATTGAACACTAAAAAGTAAGAAAATGTCTGTGAGCCATGGTAGTCAGTAAAGTGTCCCTAAGGTGGGCAAAATTCATGGTTATAGACTCATGTCCCTCACTAGCCATTCCTTTTTATAAGTTACTGAATAGTTACCTAAACACTCTTCTATCTTGGGCACTTAGATTGTTTCCAGTCTTTTGAACTACTAGAAAATTACTGTGAAGATTGTTCTTATTCATGTAGACTTTTCAAGTTTTGGATTATTCTTAGATAAGATAGGCAAACTTGTGGGAAGGGTGAGATAGTATAAGTTTAGGCTTTGTAGAGAGAGCAGTGTGTCTCTTCCTTTCGTTCCTCCCCCTCCTTCCTGTGCTCTTCCTCTGCCCTCCTCACCTACTCCTCCTCCTCTTCCTTTTCCTCTTGTAACAAACCCTTTAAAACTGCACAGACCTTCCTTACCTTAAGGGCCATTAAAAACAAGCTATGGGTTGGACTCAGCCCATGGGCCAGTCTCAGAATTCCTGTGTCAAAGGCTATGAGCACTGTAATGTCATTTATACCAACTAACAAGAGGTATGCTGTTTACCTGTGTCATCCAACATTGGGTGTTATTTTTTAGCTTTTGTTTTTTGTTAAATATAATTTGAATTTTTGTTAAAGACAAAGAAATTTTGCTAGGAATTCTCATTCATTTTTTTAAAAACATATCAATCTTGCTAAAATGGTTGAGGTTAGAAATAGAGTCCATTACCCCAAAAAAATGAAATGCCTCATTACACTTTTTTTTTTTTCCCTGCACTGTGGAGGGGCAACATCATGGTGTCATATAAGGCCCCTCAGCGCACTGAAGATATCGTTTCTGGGGAACATGACCTGCACATAGCCTTTCAAATCTGTGTGACAATAAGCTTTATCATTTGGGGATTATCCTGAATATGTCGAAGGAAGAAACTATTTTAAAACTAGAGTTTGCCCACGATTAAAGATTAAAGTTTCTATTTTGTCAGATTTGCCCTCTTGACCTTGGGGGAGATATTAGCCTCATGCTTGCTTTGTCCAATAAAGCAAGAAATTCATTCTAGCCAGCTCATCCCAGCCCTGGCAGGAGTCAGGAGATGAGTGCAGGGGGAGGTAGGAGAAGGGAGAGGAAAAACCTCCAGGGGACACACCCCAACCTATTAGCTATAAAGAAATCCTCTTCCTTGAATAGAAAAGTAAGAAATGGTATTTAAGTGCAATTTCTGTCGTCCACTTATAAAATGCTGACCCAGTTCCATCCTTTTTCTTTGTTTTTAGCTCCATGAAGCTATTTTTGGCAACCTAACTCTTCTTCCCAACATTAGACTTAGGATAGCTCTTCTGCTGCTTATCGATGGACCCAGAATAGAAAGCAACATCAGAAGCTAGCATTTATTGAGCGCGTACTAAGTTCCAGACCCTGTCCAGATACAGATGAGGAAACTGAGACAGGCAGAAGTTACCTGCCCAAAGTCACCTCAAGCAAGTAGCAGCCTCAGGATATGAACCCTGAAATTCCAGGTCCAAAACCCACCTTATAAATCTACTCAGAGATTCTAAGTGTTGATTGCAAGAGTTGATCAAATGGGATATGTAAAGAGATTCTCCTGGTCTTAGAGAGGGAACAGGCAGCAAGGTTAGCAAAGGCCACCTCTCCACTTGCTTCCATGCAAGTCTACCTTTCCTGCTGCCAGAGGGACCAACCTAGCAAGGCTGATGGGCAAGCTGCCCTGAGCGAAGTTAGAGCCCCAAATCTGCAAAGTTTCCAGTTATATATCTTTACTCTTTGTTTACCTCACCCCCTTCCCTTTTGTATCCGAAGAAGCAAGCCTTTCTGCCCCCAGCCGTGTCAGTTCTGACTCTAACCACACAATCTTAATAAAGTGGAAAGTTCCAACTTTCTCAAAGAACGCATTCCATTCCACCCCCAAAACACCTTCCCAGATTCTCCCCTTCCTGATCTCCGTAATTATTGGTTTTCACATACCATACAACTGATCATAGCATCTGAATGGGAGGAGGAGATCGCTAAGACCACCTTCAGGCTTGATGATTCATTAGGATTCATAGGGCTCAGAAGCTGCTATAGTTACAAGTACTGCTTATTGCAGTAAAAGGATATGGAATAGAATCAGCAAAGGGAGAAGGCACCT
Source organism: Lasiurus cinereus (assembly GCA_011751065.1). NCBI lineage: Eukaryota > Metazoa > Chordata > Mammalia > Chiroptera > Vespertilionidae > Lasiurus > Lasiurus cinereus. Next base: position 5,317,197 of record JAAGEH010000079.1, on the reverse strand, counting down.
GGGACAGGTCCAGGAATCGCAGAGATACGCTGAATTCTCTCAGCAGTCAAGTGCAATGCATACAAAGTGCTGCCAGTCAGGGAAGCTCGTCAAGCCTTGGTATCCAGGGGATTTTGGGGGGCGGGGGGTTAGTCATGTAGGCATGTGAGATTCATGTGACTGACCTCAGCTACTCAGGCTCCAGCCCCCAACCCAGAGCAAAAACCATAAATCACATTGTTAGGATAATAATTGTACAGCTTGGCCCAAGCCCTCAGGCATGTAGAAACACTCTTATCTGGCAAATCATTCCAAGAGCTTAGAGTTTATCTCCCTAGAGGCAGTCAGCACTGGAGGCAGGTTTTATTTGGAATATGCAGGGTTTGAGCAACTAGACCTGATGAATTAACACTTTCCTGTACACATTTGAATCAGAGAAAATGATATATGTATCTCCTCAAATGTCTCTACCAACATTAGTTACCACCCAAATGAATAGCGTGGACATAAAATCTTAGTGTCACTCACATAAATATATATTAAATTCAGGCTGGCCTGGAAATGTCCCAATCCACTTGTTTTCTAGTTTCTTTTTTCACAAGAAACAGCACACATCTTTATGATACTCAGTTTTAATTTTGATCACATTACTGATATCATAGGAGTACCTGTAACCAATTATTGAATGTAGTCTTTCATTATCCAACTTAAGATTCAGCAAATATTTATTGATATTTTACTGTCTGACACTAGTATTCGTTGCTTGTATTAACTCTAGAAGATGCTATATTTTTTTCATTCTCTGAAAATAAATTTGATTACATGTATCTGGATCCTGTTGATAGTAGCCCATAATTGTTTCATGTATTAGGGCAGGCTCACTGTGTAACAAACAACTCCAGGAATTCAGTGGCTAACACTGTGGTTGGCAAAGTGCAGCTCTCGAGCCACATGAGGCTCTTTGGCCCCTTGAATGTGGCTCTTCCACAAAATACCACGTCCAGGGCGAGTTTTTTTGAAGAAGTGGCGTTAGAAGAAGTTTAAGTTTAAAAAATTTGGCTCTCAAAAGAAATTTAAATCATTGTACTGTTGATATTTGGCTCTGTTGACTGATGAGTTTGCTGATCACTGACTTAACACAACATAAGCTTTTTTTCTGACACACATTTAAATCCAGTGTGGCTATTCCTACTTGGTTGGCTTTCTTGATGACCTTTTTTAGATTTCTGCCATTTCATGGCTCTGCATTTTCTGGATCCTAGAGTATTTTTCTTCAGCTGCAAACAGGTAGAGAAAGAATGGAGGGTGATATGTGGGAGGATGTCTATGAGTCAGGCCTGCAGTTGGGCATATGTTATTTCAACCCACATTCCACTGGCCATAATTCCACCATAGAGAAACCAAACTTCAAACGAGTCTGGGAAATGAAGTCTAGCTCTATGCCCTGGAGGAAACAGCAAATGATTGGATAAATAAACAGCTGGTATTTGCCTCATTTTTCATTCTGAACTGGCCCCCTGGCTCAAATGCGAAGGTGCTATTTCATAGGTAGATCCAAACAAGGTCGGAATGGTAAGCGTTAGTCAAATGCAGAAAATAGTCATAGAAACAATGATTCTCCCGCCCCCCACCCCGCCCCAAGATTATCAGTCCCTTTTATTCAACACTGGAAAATATGAAACATGTAAGAAATTCCACCTCCAAACTTAAACACACACTTGGTAATTCACTCTTAATCTACATTACAGGAATAGCACTTCTTTCTCATCCTAAATGGTACCTTTCATTTGAAGTGCACTCAATGTACTTCACTTGATCATTTAAAATGGTGAAAAACAGGTTTGAATGTCATTCAGCTTGTATTTTATAGCAGTATACAGGCTCATCAAATACTTTCATGAGGGAACACTTTGATCAAGACAAGGTTTAATTAAACAAATTGTTAGCACTGGGACCCGATCAAAGCATAAATGTTAATGTGCTGATTATCCTTCCCTCTCCTGTTTAAGGAGTGGTTCAGACTAGCTCATTTCCATGTTTCCATCTGACTCTGACATTCCATTCATTCCAAAGAGTAAGTTCATGAGTGTTGGTGGGACATCCAGGACCAGCATGAAGGCCCCAATTCCTAATTCATTTTGATGCTTTAAATATAAATATGATATTTAGTCTTTTGGCCCAGAATATCCCAACCAGTGAGTTATGGCCCACTTGCTTGCTCTGAGAGACTGATGGCTAAAAATTATATATATTTAGAAAAAAAAATTAAGCCACTATTTCTCATCAACTCAAAAGTTGACAAGTTCAATTTATATTTGAATAGTATTTGGATGGCTGCCTCAGAAAAGTACCTAAATGTATTATTTATTTTATCTCATAACATTTTGAATATAGAATGCACAGAGCAAAGAGGACTTGGAATAAAAATATCTACAAATGTAACACTCCCTAAAATAATGAGTTATTCTGAATTTTGCTTTATGATTCATCATTTTTGACATTCTTTATAGTATGCATAAGATTTAAATTTTAAATTAACTTGTGCTATTCTCTTATATCTTAAAGTTTTCAACTAATAAAGGAAGTATGTACAAATAATTTTCTTTACAACTATTACTATTATATTACAGAGGTTAGGTATTAGAAGTAGAAGATAATTAATTTTATTCACTTTTTAAAAATTTATGTGCCTTGATTTATTTATTCATCCATCCACCATTTCAGTTTTAGCCTTTAAGGTTACAATTAGGTTACAAAGTCAAACTCTTGATAAAATATTATAAAAATCTGTTTCTAGAATTTAAAAGATACTTATTTATAAAAACAGAAAAATATAATTTAACCAGTTCATTAAGTTCCTCCAAATTATTTAATTCTACATAAGTGAAATTAATACTTATAGTTTGAGTTTTTACAAGTTTATTTTAGTAATAAAGTATGTATTTTAATACTTTCAAATTTTGACTGCATTATTTTCAAAATTATTCTTCACTATACCTAATTTTTAAATTTATTTTTGAAACATCCTAAAAATTTCAAATGACCCAAATTATTTTTGAAACAATTTTCTAACTACAAATCCCTTTCTACAACCATATTAGTTCTTTATTCTTCACATTTATGTAAACTTAAATTTTACAGATATTTTCCCACCATAATAGAAACATCTTATTAAAACTGGAGGCTACAAAAATTCAAAAGATTTCCTCTCCTCCAAAAAATATTTTTTCTTAAACTTTAAATCACCATTGAAACAGTATGAGAGTTATCTCACATTTGAAACCAAGTGTCCTCATAATTCTTTCTTTTCTCCAGCCTAAATGTTTTATTTACTCCAAAATATTATCCAGTAAATTATGCTAACATCTTTTTACTAAACATCCATTTTACGCACAGGATTAATGAACATTTCAAACATCTGCAAGTATAAAATATGAATCAAGGCTCTTTTATAAGTTATACAGCAAGGTTGGGTGTAGCTCCTAAACCTTGTAGATATAGCTTCTGAGGTCCTGCTAACAAAGCAAAGGTCCATAAGTCACACAATGGTGTTTGCTCAATTTACCAGCCTCCGTGGACACTTTCAACATTTCCAAAGGAAAGAGAAAAGGCGCCACTTTTGAATAATATTATTAGTAAATAGATAAGGGTCATGTGAACAACATGAAGATAATTCTAATCTAGAGGACAGTTAAATTATAAATGTATCATGTCTGATTAATCTACCCTTGTTAGGAACTATCCTAAGGAGAAATGTTTAAAACCTCACTATTCTGTAAAGTAGCCAAACAAGCTAGTTGACAAAACAGTAAATTAACACTTTGAAATGATTAAGTTACGATGAAAACATTACATAAGTTAGTACTGATAGCACAAATGCAAGGTGGAAACCTTCAGATATAGTTAATATCTGACTTCACTCACAAAGAACTTAACAAAAATAAAAAGTTCATCCGTAGGCCTAAATTCTATATAAAACAATGTTTCCTTGAAATTAGCTAGTTAATATTAATAAAGGAAAGAGAGCAAAGGAGAGGCCAGATATTATAAGCATGGTCATCTGGGCAGCTTCACCAGGAAGCACAGTGCCACACTCCTTAAGGAACCATGGGTCCATTCCCTGCAGACCACTGGGGGGAGGGACTGAACAAAAGGGGAGATGAGTGAAGTCTGGGTGACACGGGGAAGGTGCTTGCCTGTCTGTTTAGCCTAGGGAAAATGGGTTGGGTAGGGACTAGGTCCCATCAAAAGTATGCAAAATCTTGAGTTAATTGGTTAGTTTGAAGAAATAAATTTCCTGGTTAAAATCCCCAGACAAATGAGTTTTCATGCTCTTGTTCCTCTTGCTCTCTCTTGCTCCATGACCCATATTCACCCATGTACTCACCGGTTCTCTCGCCACAGCCATGTGGCCTTAGTAGCCACATGGCCCATGGACACTCTGACTCCACACATAGCATGCTGGACTGTATTGGACTGTATTCTAATATGGAACAGAAATTCTGGGCAATGGCCTTAATTCTGTCCTTAATGAAGACAAGTTTGGACTTTATCTATGGTGAGATAGACAGAGATGGCACCTTGGAAGTCCCCTTAATATTATATCATCAATAAAACTTTCCACAAAACCCCATTCTTCTGTGAAGGCCTCAGGAAATTCTTTTCCTCACAGCATCCTAAGAATTCCACTTTCACTGATAACAGTAGTACTACCAGAAGGTGAAACTAATACAGCCCTACTGTTACCGTCCTGTTTTTACTTTACTTAACAAAATAGATTTTCATTGTTTAATACCAAAGTACAATGTCTATGGATAGAATTTTTCAAGTTGGTTAAGATTTAAATAGAAATTGCAAAAAAAATTTTAATGACCCTCTTTTTGCAAGTTATTGATAGTCATTGGCTTGCTTTACTTACATTCCAGAGCACCTGGTTGAATTTAATCCAAAATTGTGGAAACTATGTGAAAAAAATGTATTAACATTTCCCAAAAAGTAAAATTAAACAGTTCACCAGTGATGTTTCATGGGAATTATCATGTGAATTCTAAAGAAGAATTATAGGCTCAGAAGAACATCTATGTATGTTTAAAGAAAAGCTTTATCACTATTTTAGAAAATTTGGAATGGGAAAAAATAGTTTGAATAAATTAAAAGTTAATTTGCTTTATCATAATAAATTCTAACCTTACATAAGTTAATGAAATAAAAGGGGTTACTAGTTTTAAAGAATTATCTGCTTCATTATCTATGGTAAAGAGATTAGATTATTAAAATGTGGGTAATGATAAGAAAAAAGTCAACAGGAACAAAGCAGTAAATACTTTTCCCTCATTTGCTGTCACCTATCTGTGGAGTTTCTCCTTGATGATAAGCACCAAGAAAAATGAAGAGATCCTATTAAAGGGACTTAACCAGGAATTTTCATGTCAAGCATGAAATCTGATTTTTTAAAAAATTTATTCCGCCGAAACCGGTTTGGCTCAATGGATAGAGCGTCGGCCTGCAGACTGGAAGGTCCCAGGTTCAATCCCGGTCAAGGGCATGTTTCCTGGTTGCGGGCGCATCCCCAGTAGGGGGCATGCAAGAGGCGCCTGATCAATGTCTCTCTCTCATCGATGTTTCCAACTCTCTATCCCTCTCTCTTCCTCTCTGTAAGAAGTCAATAAAATATATTAAAAAAAAAATTATTCCTGAAAGCACACTCATATTCCTCACTGAAAATTTTTAAAAACATTTTATTTGAAAGTTTTATAAAATTTAATATTTATTAACTTCTTTTCACTTGGTAGTTTTATTATAATTATACATTACATAATGATTATTTTCACCAAGGCTCACATAAGATGTCTCCAAAATTCTTCAAATTTACCCCAGTGTGCCATATTGTTATGATCATTTTCTATGTATGATGCTGACATAAAGCCTGAGGAGCCCCATCTATAGCTAGTTAGTCTCTAATCTGTATTTTAATATGAAACAGAAATTCTGGATAGTGGCCTTACTTTGTCCATGTATGTAAAAATGAGATTCAAAGTCCATCTTTACAAAACTTTTTTAAAAAAATAGGGTTCCACCATATAATAACAATGAAAGCTAAACCACAAACTGAAAAACTTAGGTAAACAAAGTGGTCAGAAATGATAAACTTCAATCTGATGCCATCATTGTAATTACATGATTAACTGAAGAAATGTTAGATGTTAGAAGCCCAATAATTATTTCATATGCTAATCTGGATTATTTCCATTTAATTATAGTTATATTGAGGAACTGGTCCATTTTTCCTTCTGCACTGCTGCCTTGCCATTCTTTCCTAAACATCTCTGCCAAGATCACTCAATGAGAACATTGTTCCCTCACAGTCTCTAAAAGTCTACCCTATGGGCTTTCCTAGAGCAGTGGTTCTCAACCTTTCTAATGCTGTGACCCTTTAATACAGTTCCTCATGTTGTGGTGACCCCCAACCATAAAATTATTTTCATTGCTACTTCATAACTGTAATTTTGCAATTGTTAATGAATCATAATGTAAATATCTGTGTTTTCCGATGATCTTAAGCTCTACAGCAGCGGTTATCAACCTGTAGGGTCTCCTAAGACCATCAGAAAACATGCACAGGTAATACATCAGAAGTGGGTACTAGGATAAAAGCATTGAGAGCTATTTCCATATAAAGTCTGATCACATTCATTACCTGGTTACACAGAACTTTCACTCCAGGAAGCATGAATGTGACATACTCACAATAATAATGGTCAGCAGCAAATATTTTCTTTGGGGGTGAGGAAAGAAACAAGGAGAAAAGGAATCTACCATACAGCAATAATACAGGGTGGGGCAAAAGTAGGGTTACAGTTGTGAATATGAGAAACAGAGTTTATTACTTTATTATCATTTATTAACTAGAGGGGCTTGGCCTTTGCAATCCCGGTGGCTGCCTCGGCTCTCGCAGCCCCGGCTTCATCAGGAAGGTCGTCTGGAAGGTCGTTCTGCTGTTCGGCCTTCAGGTCTAATTAGCATATTATGCTTTTATTATTATAGATAATTTTATCATTTTTCCATATGAACAACTGTAAACCTACTTTTCCCACCTTGTAATAAATGCTCTAAGTACACCTAATAAACAGTAAATCTTCAAATATCTTAAAAATATCTTAAAACATAGTTAAAACAAAATCTCTCCAGCAACTAAGAGTGCTTTGTAACATAAAGATCATTAAAATAGTAATAATAATAATTATTTCTATTGTTATTTACCGCTATTATACTATTTTTATAATTAGGGAAATAAGTCATAGACACTATATCTCCAGGTGTCTAAAAACCTTAATCAATATATAGTTTGTAGAAAACATAACCTCATTATACTATCCCTTATATTAAATTAAAAAGTAAAATTACCAGCCAAGAAAGTAACTTTCAAGGCCTCAAAAACACAACTATCTTTGGCTCTCCGGTTCTTTTACTATCTTTGGTTCTTTTCCTTCATTCCAACCCTGAAAAATAAATAAATTCAGGACATTAAAAGCAGATACATTGTATCTGGATTGAAATTTCATTATTATCAAGTGTATTTAAAATGTCCAGCATTGCCCTGGCTGTTATGGCTCAGTTTGTTGGGCATTGTCCCATGCTCCAAAAGTTTGCCATTTTTATTCCCAGTCAGATCACATGCCCCAGTTAAAGGCTCAATGTCCGAGTTGGGGACTCAATCCCCTATGGGGACCATGCAGGAAGCAGTCAATCAATGTTTCTCTCTCTCTCTCTCTCTCTCTCTCTCTCTCTCTCTCTCTCTCTCTCTCTCCCTTCTCCCTTCTTTTCTCTCTAAAATCAATAAAATCATATATTTTTAAAAAATGTCTAGCATTACATATGAACTCTGAACTATTAACATAATTTTGAATTATCAATCAGACAATTTTAAAAGCTAAATCTTTAGAAAAAGTATTGCTTCTTTACATTCTAAAGCACGGATTATTACAATACAGTTCTCAGCCTGTCAGTAGAGGACCAAATGCAGCAAAAAAGTACTACAATAAATGTATTTAAATTAGCTTAGAAAATTACATGGAGTTAACACATTGCAAACAAATGTGCAGTCTACTGAGTCACGAGGCTGTTATGTGAACAGCCAGAACTATAAGTCGTCATATACAATATAATACAGGCATGTAATAATGATAAATATGTTAAACAACTTTAAATTTTGCTACTTAACAAAAAAAAAAATCCCTTTTAAGGTATTTTTGGCATGGTGCTGGAGGCTCTGTCCAATGACTGGAGGTGGAGCTTGCTTCTTTGCAAGGTCAGAGAGCATGCAGCACTCAGAGACTTCAAGAAGGTGTACAGTCAAAACGTCGGCTTGTTCATGTACTCTTCCAGGGTCTGCAAGAGAACAGCGAGTTAGAACAGCTTCTCTTAAGCCACATCCTTTAGCAGACTGTGAAATCTTTTCCGCATTCCTTTGCCATTACTGAAAGGTGGGGTTGAAAAGTTTGTGTGGACTTAAATCTCTGCATTCTGATCAAGAAGGATGGTTGGAAGTTTGAGTATCATTTGTATATGCTCCCATTGGGCTTGATCAACTGAGGAGAAACTAAGCTGGATCACAGAATGAATGTCCGGCAAGAGCAATGCTAAAGCAACAGCTGCAAGATATCACTGCTGACTTCAGAGAAGTGCGCCTGCTGAAATGATCATGGGGACGATGCCAGGCACATGTATGAGAGAAATCGAATTCTATTTGTGGAACATATTTAGCATTACAGATATTGTACAGGACATCTTCCTTACACTTATTGCCAAGATATAACGAATAAACAACCATAAATCTTAGGATTTCCTGCCTTGTATCTTGAGGAGGCTTTCCTCCAAAGTATAAAATTAGGTTTCTTCATCTTCCTCAATAGTTTCCAGGTTTGTGACATGCCACAAGACTATGATTTTTGTCCAGATTTTTTAAGTGTTTGAGTGGCTTCACCATGACAGGCAGAGTTCCAAGTTATGGCGATGTTGTAAGCCCTTTCCATGCACGATGGATGGACTTTTCTCTTGCACTCTTTCCTATAATATCTGTGTGTGCAACACAGTGGGTTCTGGGTTAAATCAACAAGATAGATCAAGTGGGGAGATTTAGGTAACATCCCTGCTTTTGACAGCTCAATCTGTGACGCTCAATGCATTCTTAAGCCTGAACCCCAGGACACGTGGTTCACTTGCCCCTGCCAGAAAGATAACCAACCAGTATGGGCCAAACAGATGAAGGCCAACGCCACACCAGATTGTTCAGAAGATACTAGGGTTACAAATTAGGTGTGTTCTAACTGGTTTTCACAAGCTCTATTTAGAACACCAGTGTTCCTCCGCTGAAAATTCTGGGGTCTCAGGCTGTTACACCTTAAAGATGAACATTGGCCAAGAAGAGCTGACACCCAAGACCTCTGCCCTCTACCTCCTTTTACAGATGCTGCCCATGTCTTCACAGTTAGCAAGGGTGTCGCATTGGCTAGAGGCCCATGCCTGTTTTGTGGCACCACTTAAACAGGAATGCAAAGTTACAAATACAAAACTGAGCATAAAGTTTTTAAAATGAGAGGAGGAAAATGACAGGAGATTGCAACATTTTTTAAATTTTATTTTAGCGTTTAAAGTATTACAAATAGTAGTACATGTTTCCTATTTTTTCCATTGACCTTCCCCCAGCCCCCCCTCTACTCTTCCTGCACAGGCCATCACACCTCTCCCTCCCCCCGCAGTGTCTTGCATTCATTAGTTATGCTTATATGCATACATACAAGTCCTTCGGTTGATCTCTTATCTTCCCATCAGAACCCTCTCCAGCCTTCCCCCTGTAGTTTGACAGTCTGTTTGATGTTTCTTTGCCTTCGAATTTACTTTTGTTCATCAGGTTATGTTCTTTATATTCCACAAATGAGTGAGATCATGTGGTATTTTTCTTTCATTGACCGGCTTATTTTTAAAAGATGACAGCTATCACAAAATCCAGAGCAAGAGCGTATGGTTTCCAATCATTAAGTGCTGACACCCTCTATAATATATTTATTGTCTGGCTACTTCTTCTTTGGAGTTAAGATACCCTGGAGTTGTCACCTTTGCTGGCTCCACAATTCATTGGCCCTTACTTAAAGGCACTGGTGAATTCAGTCTGCTAAGATTGCGTGGCTGCCCTTCCTGAGCCAAGCCTCTACTCGAGTTACATGAACCAATAATGTATGAGGTTGGTATTGTCTTCAGCTTGTAGGAACAGACTCCCTTCTGAACTTGCTTTCTTATTCTGTGGTCAAAATATCTGTTTGTCGCCCGCATTGGTAATCTCAGGAATTGCAACCTCTATAATTCAAGATCACTATCTTCTTTCCGAGTTTTTTCCTTCTAATCGCTTTCCACCTGTCATCCACAATTCTTAGTTGTTACCTTCAAAATAAGATACTGTCTAAAGCCATCCCCGGCCCATTAAATTGTTCATTCACTTCCACATTATCAACATCCTGCCCTAGTATACTCAGAATAAGCTTTCAGCATTAGGAGATTTAAGACTGTATATCTGGGGAGACAGCCTTTTCTTAAGAGGTCCAGAGAAAGTTCCAGTGGCTCTGAGCAGGTTTTCAATTGCGTTAAAAGTGAAAGCAATGTTATTACTTTAATCTTAAGGTTACTCCCTTAACCTTTAATAACTTCAAATATGTGTTTAGGTCCCAAGGACAGAAAAAAAGAAAGAAAGCAGTAATTCTTTTTCTTTATGTGATTATATTATTTGTATGCATTCATTTAAACTTCTCTGACTGAACTTACAAAGCAAACCAGATATACAAAGTCAGTTTTTTAACCAGCTCCCCCAATGTTCATTGACTTAGCCTGTATCAGAATACCGATAATGCTGTTTCGATTTGGCAGGTGCTTTTAAATCAATGAGATTTATAGGGCAGTCGTGGCATTGCCAGCTCACTATGGGGACACGGGGCCCCCGGAGACCTACTCATCAGGACCTTCCACTCAATCACAGGGGACATGAACTACCAATTAGTGTTTAAAATTGTGAAAGGGCTCTCTCTTGAAATACTTGCTTCCAGATTTAAATGAAACTAGAAATACTAGATTCACTGCAAGCTCTTTAAAACATTTTCTTAGGGTGTGGGGGGACAGGGGTGTTCAAAATACCCTAGGTGTGTCTTGGCACCAATTCAAGAAATTTTCATTACCTAAGTGCCAAAAGACCCTATTTAAAGCCTGTTTCTCCTATATTTTAAAAAAATATATTTTTATTGATTTCAGAGAGAGGAAGGGAAAGAAGGAGGGAGAAATATCCATGCTGAGAGAGGATCACTGGTTGGCTGCCTCCTGCACACCCCCTACTGGAGATAGAGCCCACAACCCAGGCATGAACCCTGACAGGGAATCAAACCCTGACCTCCACTGAGCCACACTGGCCAGGCAAGTCTGTTTCTCCTTCGAGGAGACTCCACAGTAAGAGCCCTGGGATAGAATTATAAACAACCTCTGGGCATAGTGAAAGAAAGATTGTTCTGTGGAATTTCCAAACCACTGATTTCTCAAGTATCTTAAAAAATTCCCTTTCCATAGCATTTGGAGAGAGTCAAGTAACCAGCAGAAAGTTTAGGTGCATTTTTTGAGGTGAGAACACCTCTAGCAATAAATACATATGCCTCCTACCTGGCACAGGCAAACTCAAACAGACGTCTTTCTCAGTATCCAAAGACTGGTGCCCTAGATCAGTGGTCAGCAAACCGTGGTTCGCAAGCCACATGCGGCTTGGGAGCCATGGTTTGCCACTCTATTGACTAATGAGTTTGCCAACCACTGTCATATACTACCCTTTACCTCTTTGCACACAATATGCCACAATTGTCTAATCCTCACCGCTTCCAACTACACGGTAACATTTAGTCTAGTCCAGTGGTCAGCAAACTCTTTAGTCAACAGAGCGGCAAACCACGACTTGCGAGCCGCATGTGGCTTGCGAGCCACGGTTTGCCGACCACTGCCCTAGATGGGCAGGAACAAGTAATCAGCTCAAAGATGTGCAAACACAGTTGCTGGGAAATCATTCCTCATTGTTTTATTAACTTAATCAGTTTATTCCTTTAAAAAAGTAGGGAGAATGGCTTTAATGCCAATTTTTCAAAGATACTAGTACTTTGTAACACTCATGACCTGCTGTGATGAAAAGAGAAAAATGGTAAGACCCATGGATGCTGTGGGAAGAAGTACCCAGAGGTGGCAGAGCTGGGTTGAGTTACCTCATTTAGGAGGTCAAAGGCCAGTGGGGTGATGCACTATTTTTCACAGTGTTCCTGGGAAAACTGAAGGGACTCATGGAGGTAGTTCCTTTATCCCAAGCTGGACTACATGTAAAAGCAAAGCCCCAGTCTACTTTATATGAGCATTACAGAGTCAGGAGCACAAACAAATGGCTGCTTCAGGGCCCTTTTATACCTTGGCAAGCAAGCCTTATATTCCCAATTAATTTATGCAAATCGGAGCCCACACACAGCCTCCTGAGGAGGTGTAAGAAATTTTAATTAAAATGATAAATGCCCTCTTCAAGAATAAAAGGCTAATAGCCCTGGCAAATGAAATAACGATGTGCTGCTATTCTCCTTTCTGGGGCAGCATGGATACTTTAATGAAAGTTTTTATACCCCTCATAAAACTATTCTTATAAAGAATATCACCAAGTATTTGATAGCTTTTTGATAGGGAGGTATCATCACTGAAAAGCTCCAACATGAACAACGAAGACTCTGGAGCCCAAGTGCCTAGATTCAAATGTCTATTCTACACTTAGCAGCTGTGTGACATTCAGCAGGTCACTAACCTCTCTGTGCCCCAGTTTACTCATCTTTCAAATGAGGCTAATAATATTACCTACCTCTTAGAGTTGCTGTGATAATTAAATAAATTAATACATGTAAATTACAGCACAGGGTAAGCACTTAATAAGTGTTGGCTAATATTTAATTATCACTGCCACCACAACCACTACCACCATCACCATCATAACTACCACCACCATCATCACTACCACCACCAGTGTCATAAATACCACCATAACTACCACCACCACACCACCATCACCACCGCTGCCACGACCACCACCATCACCATCACCACTACCACCATCAACATCACTGCCATCATCATCATCACCACCACCACCATTATAGTCATCATCATCATCATCTTTTCCCATTGCATGAGAAACTGAGTACTGACCTCCTGTAACATATCAGAATCTTCAATGGCTTTGACAGCAGATTTCTTGGATGTTTCCTGAATTTCTCCACCTATTATAAATTCATCCAGGATAAAATAAGCCTTTTCAAAATTAAAGATAATATCCAGCTCACAGACCTGGTAGGACAAAAAACAATGTTTTTATAAGCCTGATGTGATATCAAGGGAAACATATACCAGTGCCTCGAGCTTTTCAAGTAACACCCATGTGGCATACCAAAGATAAAAATATCAGATAGCATGTTAAGGACAGAAAAATGGAACGAGGGAATTGTAGGCCTTTAATAAAAGTAGTAAAATCACATTCCATTAAAGCAGAGCATGTCCTTAGGTAATGTTTAATGTCATAACAAAAGACTTGAGACTCGGTGGAGGAATGAAGCCGCCCAGCTCATATTTCGATCTGCACAGAGGAAAGCTGAGCCCCACTACATTTCAGGCTCGAGGGCAGTGCTTCCTTTCTCCTGCTCCCTGCTCGTGAGTCTGGGCTCCTAGCTTTAGGACCCTCAGAGGGTTATACTTCAGACCTCAATTGTGCTAATTTTTCTCAAAATTATGTCACAGGCCAGTGGCTCTCAACCTCCAGAATATGTCTAAATCATCCAGAAGCCACATTAAAACATCACTGCTTGGAGTTTCTAGTTCAGTGTGCCTAGCTAAGCCCGAGAGTTTGAACTTCTAATGGGGTCCCAGGTGATGCTAATGATGTTGGACATGTGGCGAACCTATGACACTGCCATAGACCAGAACAGTCTGACAGATTTGGTCAAGTGAAGCAATGGTAAGACTACTCCCCATAATCCATATAAAGCTCATTTCTAATTATTTAACCCAACAGCCACTCAGGCACTCTCCTTGCTATTTCCTTCAACTCACTGACACCTAACTCTCCATTCCCACAGCCTCCTGAAGGTCGGCAAATGGAAAGACTTCAGTCCTCCCTGACCCTTACCTTTCAGCAGACTAGAGCTTTGGAAACTCTTCACCAGTCTGGTCCCTGAAAATTTCCTCTCTCCTGCCCCCTGACTGTGGGGATCCCATTCAAGGCCTGTCCTCTTCCTCCATCTCTGATGATTCCTTTTCACGCTCCTTGGACGGTTTATCTCCCCTGCCCCTATCCACCTACATTTGTTTAAGTATTTCACATAGATACTAGACTTATCTGGTGGGGGTGGGGGAAGGCGATGACCTCATAAGGGATATAAATGCCTAATCACTATGTTGTACACTTGAAACTACTATCATAGTGTATGTCAACTGTAACTGGAAAATAAATTAATTTTTTTTTAAAAAAGGGGTATAGAGTGCTTGGAACATATCAGGCAAGAGAAAAAAGAAAGTTGCAAAATAATATGCATAATGCAATCCCATTTTATTTTTTAAAGTTTATGTCTAGAAGGATAGGTAAAAATATGCAGTACTTCGCAATTTTAAGCAATCTAGATAAAAAGAAAGCACAGCAGATCAGACACCATGTGCATGAAAGAAAGTAGGAGAAGTAAGCAATTACCAGAAGTTGGAAGAAGCAGGAAATCTGGAGTTACAGTAGCAAGAGCTGAGGACCTCAGAGTTCAAGGCAGGCATAAACCAGGAATCCAAGACAGGCAGGGACTTCATTAGGAGAAACCAGCAGCCAGAACTCTGCAAAGTGAACCTGAAACTAATGCAAGTTCTCTGAGAACTTCTCATACCCCACTCTCAGAGCAGCTGCCCCTGCCATGACTGTAGGGCTCCCCAGCAGCCATGGGGCAATTAATTGATTGCACTCAGTTCAAGGGATAGGGGTAACGTGAAGTGGTGTGCAAAGCCAAATACACACAAAACACAGACACACTAGGCATGCATATGCACACACAAGTTGGATATACAGTTACTATTGCTAGGTCATAACGGAAATGGATGCACAAGTTTGATTTGAATGATAAAGAACATTACCCATGAATAGCTATTTCCTATATAGCAACTCCAAAATTCTACTTTGTGGCTATTTCTTGAGTCTAACCCCAAGGGCTATGTATCACAGAGTAAGAAGAGAAGACATTTCAGGGGAATCTTAGCCTAAATGCATGTTCTTCATCTACTGTCTGATTACTCAAATACTTCTTTCTTTTCTTTCAGATTCTTCTAATTCCACTTTAACCACCCTGCCCCAGTACCCTTTATACTTGATGAAGGGTGGTTAAGACTTATGCTTTACTATAATTTGGAGTAAGGGTCTTCTCTTAGAGCAGAATATGTGATGTAGCAAGAATATTTCTGGTATTTCAATAACTAAATCCTTTTGGATAGAGTCTAAGAAGGACCTTCACTTACTGAATTATCTTCTAAAGTAAATAAAAAAATATCAAGTTATATACAATAAGTGTATAAAACTATATATAAAATTACCCTAATGCAAGGTATAGCTAAATAGCAATGGACAATTTAGAAAGCATTATTAACTGTATTATTCCTTTGAGCCTCACAATAGCTGTATGGGGTTAGCAAAGTAAATATTCCTATTAACCTCTTCCTACAAGAAAATCCCCTCCCTGGAGATCCAAGCGCTCCAAGATAGCAATAGCCACCCCTTCTGAGGACATCAGAGAAAACTGGCCAAGAGTCTGAGATGGGGAAATAGGCAGGACTGAAAATCCCAGAGCAGACCCTTATCTACAGTGAGACCCAGAGCATTTATAGCCTCTATAAACTGGGGTTAATGCTACTTACTGCAAATTGAAAGATTAACTCGTTAATCCTTGTAAATCTCCTTGGAATTAAAAAGTGCTAAAAAATACATAACTTAAATCAGTAGCCAGAAATTTTGATTTATCTGTCATCAGAAGGTAATATTTTTCCAGTGCTATATATAAGAGGAGCTCAGTACAAAGTTTTTTCTTAGATAACAGAAAGACAGAATTCAAGGAAACCTTCAGTAATAACACAAGAGAGAAAGTGAACCAAAGAGCAATGTTCCTCAGAGATGTCAATGAGAATCAGTACGCTTTGCTCATCACTGTTAATTAATAAGGATTGAACACCTACTGGGCAGAGAGCCTTGAACTGCTCTTAGCTGCTCTTAGCTTAATGAAAGATTCATTGAATTTTTTAGTGAATTAAATTTTGGATCCTGCTAAAGGTCTGCCCAAACAGGATGAAAGATTGATGTTAGAGAAACAGGAATTCATTCTGACTCTCCTTGTACTTTAAACGAGCCTTGGGTTAGTGAAGGGGAGTCTAATTCTCTTGAGAAAGCCATATGTTCTGAAGTACCCTCAGTTTGGTCAGATAAGATCCAGATTAACATTCAGCTCCAGTTCACACTGTCATAGCTAGATTAATCCAGAAAAATACAACAGGTCAGACCAGAGTGCAGAAAAGAGGGGGTCAAGGCGAGTTCTGGGGAACTCCTGCTGGCCTTTGCAAAAGGCCGAGCCTGGAGGTTATTTGAAAAGGAATTACCAAAATGTCAGAATTCATCGGAATGACAGGAAGCATAACATCAAATAGTCTCAAATATAAAAATATGCTATTATGTCTTTGCAAATCTCTCTTTAAAATGAAAAAAAAAAAATCTTAGGAGGCCAGGAAAAAGAGAAAGAAAAGTGATCTAGCTGTTTCATTACCTCTATACTGACCAACAACCTGACATTCTTGAAGCAAAACTTAGGTCTTATCATAATTCACAAAGGAAAAAGGGGGATAATAATAGGGAGGGAAGGAGAGACAACCGGAAAATTCTTTTAGAGACCTTTCAAAAGAACTCAGCCTATAAAAAGAGTTGCAACAAATCTGATAAAAACCCAACCAATACTGTAAATGCTGCCCATCCCATTAAATGGGATACAGAAAACTCTTGTGGAAGTAAGTTCTCCTAATAACACAAAATAAAAATCTTCATTGAATAAGAAATCATTTACCAAATCATTTTCCGAATCCAATTTATTTACTTGGAGTGTGAACTACTTTGTTTCTGGAATGGTTGCTAAAATATGGTCCAAAGATGGTTACAGTGTTGAAAAAACAAAGTCAGTCTTAGGTCATGATCATGAAAGACTTGCAGCTCAATGGCCAAGCAAATCCCATGAAGGATAATACTGTGCTTACTCATGTGGCTGGAGCATTGGATGTGACAGGGATGTAAAGGAAGAAAAGTGAGAGAGTGGGAGTAGTGGCCTGGGACCAAGGTTTAGAAAGCTTCAATAGCAGGCTAAGAAGTTTGAATTTTAGATGGAGCGTGACTGAGGAGGAATGTCACCCTGGATCTATGCTTTGTAAGGAAGATGGTAACCAATTGCCCAGGTGAAGGCCAGCAATGATGCTTCAAAAAGAAGCAAAAAAAAAAAAAAAGATAGAAAAGCAAACAAAACCTAGACTAGTGACAGGAATGAAGGAGAGGAATTTTAGCCTAGTTTTAATAGACAGAGGCAGATTGTAGAAAGCTGAAAGGATCCCGAGACACAATAAATTCAATCACAAGATAGAACAAAAGGTGAGTTTGGTTCTTGTTGCATTGAAGACTAAGATTATTGAGAAGTCCAGTGAAGAGCACCTTCAGCAAAGTGACAAACAGTCGCCTGATAACAGGTTTCCAGGAGAAAAAATCAAGCAGACACACCAGAGAATAGGAAGAGAAGCAGGGCATTTAGGGAGCAGGTGGAGGGAGGGAGCTCAAGGGAAGAAGCCAGGAGGGGACACTAGCAGAAGTCAGTGTCCTGGCAAAATAAAAAGAAGCAAATTTAAAGAAAGAATCATGGTGAGCCAGGGTCCAGTGCTGCAGGAGATTAAGCCAGTGAAGATTTAGGAAGAGTCACTGGTGTTGGCTACTAGGGAGAGGCGGGTGGTCACTGATTTCCTTGGAGTAGCAGAAGTGGAACCCTTGTGAGCTGCTGTGGAGTGAATGAATTCAGCAGGTTGGGTCACCTCCTGTAACACATTACGGGGGGCAAGGAGAGAAAACAGCAACGTGAAAGGAAAGGGTATTATTTTTATAGTTTTTATTCTCATGCATAAATAATATTAAAGAACGTGTAACTTAGTAGAAGAAGCCAGAGAGGGGCTAAAAGAGAAAAATAGAAGAGAGATAACATCCAAGACAAAGAAGGAACTTTTCACAATTACACTCTAGTGCATTAAAAAAGGTCTCTCTTGCCGAGACCGGTTTGGCTCAGTGGATAGAGCGTCGGCCTGCGGACTGAAAGGTCCCGGGTTCGATTCCGGTCGGGGGCATGTACCTTGCTTGTGGGCACATCTCCACAGTGGGGTGTGCAGGAGGCGGCTGATCGATGTCTCTCTCTCATCGATGTTTCTGACTTTCTATCTCTCTCCCTTCCTCTCTGTGAAAAATCAATAAAATATATATAAAAAAAAAATAAAAATAAAAAAGGTCTCTCTCAAGCACTGTGGTCTCAAGATAGGGACACCACCTACCTTGAAATCTGTCATTTAAGAATTACAGAAAGTGGGGAAAGCCTTGTGCTCTGATTCTTGGTACAAATGCAATTCATATTTTATACTTGAGAGAGAGAAGGAATGTGATGGAAGACAGACTGAAGTAAGAGCTGAGATGGAGACCTACTTATTCTACTAGATCAGAACAACTTACGTTTCCAAAGTACTTGTCCAGTAACTCCACATAACGATGCACAATCTCTAGTGTCAAGAGCTCATTGTCCTGACTTTCTACTGCACAGCAAAAGTATAAACTAGCATACCTTGAAAAGAAAAAAAAAGTAAAATATGATGACCCATTAAACAACCTGAAGGTAGATTTTCCCCAATGAAGGTAGATTTTCTCCTGCTTCCCATCCAAGAATGAAATCATTATTCATCACATTCCATATCTCAAAATCATAGTCCTGTATGTTTCTTCAATGGGTTTCTTCTGTGTGTATCTTCTACCCAAAATACTTCCCTACCCCATTTGTGTGGCTTTTACTTGTGCTGTTGCTCTGAGCTTGGATGTCATTTCTGCCAAGAAATGTCTATCCTCTCTGACTAGATTGGACACCCCTGTTATGCATCCCTTCAGAGCAACCGGTCTCTTCATTGTCCATTTCATGGTCTGTCTCCCCCACCATATCAGAGTTTCCCAAAGGCAGGCATAGAGTCTGCCTTATTCACTGTTGTATACCCAGTACCTGTAATATCAGTCGAGAGTATCACTGAAGCCTATATATATATATAAGCTCAGCAACCAAATGGCAGAATGACCAGAATGACCAGTGAACCAGTCACTATGACATGCACTGACCACCATAGGTAGACACTTATGCAGGAGCTGCTCCCTGGTGGTCTGTGTGCCCCCACAGAGGGAGCAGCCGCTCAGAGGGCAGGTCCACAGCCAGGATGAATGGCTGACCAGGATGAGTGGCGCTCCCATATTGGACTGATCCCCACAGGCCATGCTCCCCACCAGTGCATGAATCCATGCACCAGGCATCTAGTTCTTTATATAATGATTCAAAATACAATTGAACCCAGTGCTTTAGAAAACCAGCAGGTAGAGAATACAGATAAGCTTCTTGTCAGCAAATACTAAAAATGTTGACCTTGGATCCCACTTTCTGGTCATTTAATCCATTAAATGTAGTCTGTAGAGGTTACTCTGTCTTTCTCCTTCAAACACTCCTTATAAACACTCCTTGCAAGAGCCTTTCTAACATGTTTTCCTTTTGGAAGTTGCATGAAGATGCTGGATGCAGGGTCGTGTTTTCTGTGTTCCAATCTTGTCTTGGGTACCAGTTATCTAGGTCTTAATGGGCAAAATTACTCTATCCTTTGGGGTCTCAGTTTTCTCACTTATAAATTGAGGTTTCTTCCCAGTATAGTTTTCCAATGTAAACAGATACAATAAAGAGAGAATACATGGGATTTAAAGCCAGAAAGATTTGAATTTGAATTCTGGCTCTGCCAATTACCACTCAGTTACTGTGAGTGGGGACTAATTATGTAAACTCTCTGTGGCATTAGTTTCTTCATCTGCAAATACGAGTAATAATAACAATAAAGAGAGTTTTGCATTTCTGCAGCACACTAATCTGCATTTTCCCCATAGTACTTATTACAAAATGAAAAAAATTTTGTTTACTTACAAATGAGTAAGTGCCATGAGAGCAGGAATGTCCTGTGTCTTGTTCACTAGTATATCCACAGCCACTTGACAGTGTTGGGAATATAGTAGGTGCTCATATGGGTGCCAGAGTTCATTATCAACCTGTAGATTAAGTACCTAGACTCCATTCTGGCACATCAAAGGACTTTCAACAATTAATGAGAGTTCTTTCCTAGTCAGTCTATGGGTATAGTTATTTGGGCTCCAGTTTTTAAAGATTTCAGTAAATGATGAAATTGGTGTTGCAACCTAAAATGCTCAGGATTAAACAAACCAAATCAGTAACAAGAAATAAATTCAGTTCTCATAAAGTTACTCACACCTTTTATAAACAAGTTTTAGCTCCTTCCAGTCAATAAAACTGCTCATCCTCTGACCACGAGAGAGCACAATCTGAACAATCTCCCGGGTGATCTTCTTTCTTTCCTTGTCAGGGAGAGTTGTGTACCATTTCTGCAGCCGTAATTTCCCTTGTCGACTGAAGAGCAATATGAAATGTATCTATAACAAAGGAGGGACAGAGAAAAAAACAGAACGTGGTCAACCAAATCATTCTATTAGACACTAATGTTCAGTGGCCAGGTGTACAAAGGATTATAATTCTGAACCGATGAAAAAAGGCTTCATAGCCTGAAAACAATCCCACTCTGAAATTATCTTTAGCCCATCAGAGAAACAAAGAAATGTGGACACTACAAAGTTTATTTATATTATCAGGGGACGATAAGTCTTTTTTAAAATTCCTCTGATGAGTCACAAATGTAGGATAGGGAGAAATATACGTCAAGAAAGTACATAATTCTTTTAAGAACACATTAAATTCATCCTTTACAAGCAAAAAGAAAATATGAAGAACAGTGGAAGAGTTTACTTTAAAAGTTATATCCTAGTTCCTTATCACTACTATAGACACACAATGATAGAGAAATAAAAAAGTGAGGGGAAAAAAATGAAGATGAAGCAAGGGGGGAAAGTGAGAAGGGGACAATATTTTGTCATTAAAAATGTTATTTAATTGATTTTTTAGAGAGGAAGGGAGATGGATAGAGAGATAGGAACATTAATGAGAGAGAAACATCAGAGATTGGCTGCCTCCTGCATGACCTCCACAGGGGATTAAGCCCTCAACCCAGGCATACGACCTGACCAGGAATCAAACTGGTGGCTTCTTGATTCCTGGTTGATGTTCAACCGCTGAGCTACACTGACTGGGCCATATAGTGTCATTTTTAATAAAAGTTGTACATACTTAAACTGTACAACATGTTTAATACATGTGCATAGCGAAGTGATTACTACAGTCAAGCAAATTAAGGCATCAACTCACATTGTTACCATTTTTGTGTGTATGATGAAAGCACTGAAATATACTCTCTTAGCAAATTTCCAGTATTCAATACAGGGTGTCCCAAAAAATGTATATACATTTTGAATAATTATTAATTCCAATAGGTTAAATCCGAAAAGAAAGAAATAGCAACTGAGCTATCAGATTTTAATAGTGTATACATTTTGGGGGGCACCCTGTATACTGAGAAGTAAAATAATTAACTTTTTAAACTTTTTACAAATACAATATTTAATTCCTTTTATTGAAAAGGTTTGGCTCTGAACATCAAGGCCTAAGTCATACAAACTCAATAGGTGGCAATGTCTGAGGGCCAAAAGAAACCAGGTTTTCTTCAGCGCTTTTCTTATCCCCAACCTAAGGAATTTGAGGTCTTCTTAATAAACTATCTCTTCCTTAAAAAGGAAACATATGGTTTAACAAGGTCTTGAAGACTAAGACATAGTAAATGAAGAGACAGCAAGTTACAGAGCCCTACATGCCTACTATCTTTAAGAAAAATTACCCTCATTTTGGAGTTTTAAATATTTACTTAGAACACAGCATTTTCTTAAATACCCATTTCACTATCAGAGCAAGAATAGATAACCCAATAATACAACACAGTTACTATTTTCTAAGAATCATATCAAGAAAGGTGTTTTTGCTTCTAAGGCTACCTATATATATAAAAATCTAAGTGACCATTACAACTGGACACCTGGAAAACCAGCCAGTCACTATGACATGCACTGACCACCAGAGGGAATATGTTCAATGCAGGAGCTGAGTATGGTGGTCAGTGTGCTCTCACAGCCAACCTCCTGCTGCCAGTCAAACTCCTGTGGTCCCTCCTTCCAGAAGGCTGGACCAATCAGAAGTGGGCTACATGGCTCTGATCAGCCCTGATTGCCAGCCAGGCCAAGGGGCCCCCATCCATGCACAAATTCATGTACTGGGCCTCTAGAATAATCATAAAAGTGGTATTCTAAAAGTACAAAGTTGAATGGTGATAGAATAAAACCTCAGAATCTTGAAAACAAACTCTTTTTGGGATAATTACCAATGGATAAGAGTATTTTGTCTGATGTTTCGTGAATAAGCAGATTTTTGTTAGAGAATTGAAATCCACACATTTTCTTAATGTTCACTTTGCATTTCCTGACAGAAAGTTTTCTTCTTCCCATTTAATCGAATCTCTTCAAAATCAGTTTAATCTAAATCACTTCAAATTAAAGGGATTTTCCCTGATTTTATCCATAGAGTGCATAAAAAGACATCACTATCCTTGGAATAACCACTAACTTCACAAACCTGAAGACAGCCTTTAAGTATAACCTGAATCTTTTCCTTCTAGAAGAAATAACCCTGTTTTATGTCTTTTCCGCAATGATCCTATTTTCAGATGCCAAAGTCATAATGGTTGCAATTCTTCCATATTTCTCCATAGGCTCTATGTTCTTTTAATTTGGGGCACTCAGATCAAGGCCCAAGTCCCAGCGAGAGGCTATAACTATTGCTGACTTTAATTGTAGAACACTTCCTAGTTCCTCTATGTTGCAACTTTCACTCAAGAACAGGCACCTATGTTTTTAAACATGCATCAACAATGGTAAACAATAAACAAGGAGCATTTTTTTCATTCTAACAACAAATTCAAAGGGAAAGGATAATCAGGGACATAATACATGTATCCATGAGCCCATACAAAATATAAAAAATGCACTCCAAGTTTATCTAGTAATTGCACTGCATAAGATGGTGTTGAATGAGTTGGATCTCTCAGGGCCTGCACTGGTGCCTGGTGCCTGTTACATCTCCCCCAGATTTAATAGCTCGAGAGACTCGGCAGAATGAATCCCAGTGATTCACAAGAATCATCACCTCCAGCAATTGATTTCATCCAATTTATCAATTTAGTCCTTCAAGGCAGATGTTTCAAGAGGTTAATCAAATACCATTTTTGATTAGCATTAGCTTAAGAGCAGGATAAAAGGCAATTGGGTGGTTTTCTTCAATAATTATAAACAGCCAAGTTAAATTCAAGTTGACATCCTCAACAAACTTCATCTGATTTCAGAAAACAACCACTGGACACTTCCTTTCAATAATGTTGCTGAGAAGAAAGGGGTAATAGAGAGACTGATAATACCTGCAAACACCAACTCCAGAAATAACCACAAAACCCAATGAAGTTGACTGAGCCAGCTTGACTGCCTACATTTGACCAAAATGCTCTGGCCTCAAGTGGGCACCCTGTTTCATCAATAGCTCCCATCCCTGTCTCAGAAGGAAACACATATGTCAGCAGCCCTTTTGAGGGGTCTGGTTCTGCCCCCACATGGTCCCTCAAATCCAAAGACGTAAAGTTAATTCAAGCACTCCTGTTCTCAGTATATCCCCTACAACAATGCCTGTCCTTACTGAGCACAGTCCAAAATTATCACCTTGATCTAAAGCAGAAACTGACTGTTTTCTTCATCTATATTTCTGAAACATGTCTAGGGAGGTCCCATTAAGCCTTCGAAGGGAGCACAAAGCAGACCAGTACCAATGTATTTGGGCAGCTGCTCTGAGCCAGTGTTAGCATCTTCCTTCTATTTTTTAAATTTATTTTTTCTCTTCATTTTATTTTGTATTGGTTTCAGGTTACACCTTGTGGTTAGACAATCATAAATTTTACATAGTGTTCCCTAAATATTTCCAGTATCCCACCTGGCACCATACATAGTTATTACAATATTATTGACCATTCTCTATACTATGCTTAATAACCCTTTAACTACTCTGTAATTATTAGTACTTCTTAATCTCTTCACCTCTATCACCCGTCCCTTAACCCCCTTCCCTCTGGCAACTACCAGTTTGCTCACTGTATCTATAAGTCTGTTGCCATTCTGTTTGTTCCTTTATTTTGTTCTTTGGATTCCACATATAAATGAAATCATGGTATTCGTCTTTCTCTGACTCACTTGTTTGACTGAGCATAATACCCTCTAGGTCTATTCATGCTGTCACAAATGGTAAGATTTCATTCTGTTTTATGGCTGAGTAACATTCCATTGTGTAAATGTACCACAGCATTTTTATCCACTTGTCTGTTGATGGGCACTTAGGTTGCTTCTGTATTTTGGCTATTGTAAATAACACTGCAATGAACATAGGGAGGCCTATATCTCTTCAAATTACTATTTTGGGTTTCTTTGGATAAATCCCCAAAAGTGAAATCAATGGGTCATAAAGCAGATCCATTTTTAATTTTGTGAGTAAACTCCACACTGTTTTTCATAATGGCTGCACCAATCTGCATTCCCAGCAACTAGCATCTTCCTTTCAGTTGAAGATAAAAAACGACCGCTTCTAATAGCAGCTTTGGTTCTTAATGTTTGAAAATCTCCCTGCTCCAGACCTGAATCTATGTAGTGGACCCACAACCAGCTTCCAAGAAGAGGGGTATCCAGGACTTTTTCCTGTCCCAACACTATCACACCATGAACACCTCCTTTTCAGAACTAGCTTATATTTCAGAATCCGAGCTGAAAATGTAAATACAAAGACTATGTCTCTTTCCTCTAATTCCACCAACCTGACAGGCCCTTCCTCTAGTTGTCGGATCTCATGATACATCACTTAAACAATCCTATTGCTAGGGTCCTTACCAACTTTGCCTTTTTTCCAACTTTTGCCACCACTGCAAATTCCCAGCCCAGACAAGCCTCTCCACTCTTGTCTTTGCTTCTCTACTGAGACAGCAGGCACTTTGCAGATTGGTACAACCATACATCTATGCTGGTCCAGCTCAGCTGAATCACTAGTGTTACTTGGAAATGTTTCAGATACCTCTGCATGTAAAGGATCACTAAGCAAAACCCCCTTTTATTTCCTACACAGGTTATTCCAGGTCACCACCAAAACCCCTCATATTCTCCATTTCCAGCCTCACTCCCTAACTCTCAGAAAAAAAGCCAAGAGGATAAACACCATTCTGTGGGATTTCCCAGCTCCTCCCACACCTGGACACCCATGTGCGCAAATGGGTCACGCTCACCCTCAGCTGGTTTATTTTCTTCCTCTGTCAGGGAACATATCATCTTCTACCCTGGCTTTCAGCTCTCACCTACTTCTTTGGGAACATAGGTTCTCAGTCTGACACTGCTAGTCTCGGCTCCTCTCTTTTGAGACTCCTCAGTACATGTTAAATAACTAACCCCTGCCCCCCCCATCTTGAAATCAATGGCCTTCTCTAGAATTCCAACCCTCCCCAAAGGCGATTCAGCAGTCATTGTCACGTGTCCAAATGTGCACATGCATGTACACCCAGTAAATCTACTTTTAAAATATTTCTTCAGGATGTACCTTAATATGAAGGTACATATTCGAGCATTAGATGTTTACTACAGGTCTTCAGAATAACACACACACACAAAATAAATATACAAAACTGGAAACTGCCTGAATTGCCAATAACAAAAGAAATTTAAATGGTATTTGTTAAGGAATTTTAATATGTGATAATGCCTATGGTATAATGTTAACTTTAAAAAAAACACCACAATATAAAATAGTACACAGGCCTGGTCAGTGTGGCTCAGTGATTGAGCATTGACCTATGAACCAGGAGGTCACAGTGTGATTCCGAGTCATGCCTGAGTTGAGGACTCCATCCTCAGGGGGGGCATGCAAGAGGCAGCCAAGCAATGATTCTCTTTCATCATTAGACGTTTCTATTTCTCCCTCTTCCTTCCTCTCTGTAATCAGTAAAAATACATATATTAAAATAAATAAATAAAATAGCACACAGAATATTATAGCAACATTGTAAAACTAAACTTGCATAGAAATTATATAAAGGAAATACACTGAACTGTTCATTTTGTTTATCTTGGAATAGTGGAATTATTTTCTTCTTTGTACTTGCCTAGATTTTCCAAAATTCATAGGTGATTCTTTAATGAGGAAAAATGCTTAATGAAAATATTAGCAAATTCAATAAAAATCAGTCAACATTCTATCTGAAGGCCAAGTACTACGTAAATGTCAAAGTGCTTTGAACAAATAAGTTTATACCTCAAGGAAACTGCTCTCTACTCAGGAGATCCTGTGGTTCTGTAACCAGACAGACTGGTTCATGGCCTGTCTCCTGGCCACATGACTATGGAGGTAGGCGGAAGCACAGAGAGCAGGTAATGAATGATAAAAAATTATCATGGTTGCTGTGTTCGGATGGGGTAAGTGATCATTTTTTTCTAATTTCCAAACAATCTCTAATTTCAGAACAATCACATATAAGGGTATGTTTCAAGAAACTTTTGTTTCAATTGCATGTACTTCTACTGGGTAGTGGGGTAAAATGCATTTGTGTGTGTGTGTGTGTGTGTGTGTGTGTGTGTGTGATTTGTTGTGACTAAAAGGAGGAGGAGAAAAAGAAAAAAAAGGAGGAGGAAGCAGAAGAGGAACAGGGGGAGGAAAGGTGGAGGAGGAAAGTGAGGGAGAAGAGGATAAGGTCATTTGCTTAAGCCTTCAAGGATCTATCCTATTATAGACTTTACCAGCATTCCCATAGTGGAAATCAGATTTTCCAGACTACAAGTATCCCTGATGTCATTTATATATGTTCTTAGCATGAAGGTTCATTGACAATCTGCCAGTCCTCAAGATTAGTGACTCTCTGAAACAAGCTTGTTACCTACCAGAAATTAATATTTCAGTTATTTCAACTGTCTTTCGTGCCATCCAGCCAAAATGGTGTATCTGAATCTCTGGTTCAGACTAAGCCCAAAGTATGCCAGGCATCCATCATGAGGCCAAGCCACACCTGGGTCTGTGGGTGGAGGGCAGTGGAGCATCTTGGTGGTTAAGTGGGAAGACTGTGCTAACAGGAAGTTTGAGAGCTTGCATTTAATTCCTGGCTCTGACTTTTATGAGCTAAATAAACCTGGAAAATTACCTGATCTTTCTGGATCTCAGTCTCCTCACCTGTAAAATGGAGATGACAATAGTTATGATGTCAGTAATGCTGAAGGATGTAATGTGCATGTCAATTTCTTAGTACACTATCCAACACAGAGTGAGCTCAAAATAAATGCTTCCTATCGCTAATAAATCATCCAGAAGACTGTCCCACCCATTTTTTTTACTCCCATTTATCTTCATTGGGTTAAGAAAAAAAATGTTGCTTCCTCCTTGTGAATCACTCCTCTCCTCCTCCATCACCTTTCATCAAATAGTTCCCTGTTCTGATAAGAAGAGTCCCTGACAGCCATTTCATATGTACCCAGAAAAGCATTTTGCTGATTTCTTTGGGTAATAAACCATTAAATTTCTAGCTGACTTGCTACCTTGTCTCCTTAGTCACCTGGCTTCATCAATCACCTTTCCAATGCTTAAAGAATGAGTTTACAGATAACCCAAACTTGCAGGGAAGTCATTGAAGAAATTCCTTTCTTTCTTTTGACTGCTAACCAATGGTCTTCTAATCAAAAATGTATTCATTCTCTCAAGTTCCCTGTAAGGTGTTTACTTTAGGATTCTTCATTTTTCATTCATGGGCATGCATGGTTCTAATCCTACCTAATAAAAGAATAATATGCAAATTGACCGTATCTCTGCTACCCCCACAAGCCATGTCTACCAGCCCATCAGGAGCGAGTATGCAAATTAATCCAACCAAGATGGTTGTGGTCACAAAGTGAGCAGGAGGCTTGGGTTTCCCGGGAATGGAGGAAGCCAAGCTTCCTGCACATCCTGGCCAGCCCAGGCCTTCGCTCAAGGCTACAATGTTTCAATTATAGAAGATAAATAAATCCCAACAAAAATCGACCATAGAGACAGCAGGAGGCTTGCGTTTCCCTGGCAATAGAGGAAGCCAAGTTCCTGGCCTGCCCTGACCTCCACTCAAGGCTAAAAAGTTTCAATTATAGAAGATAAATAAATCCCAGATACCAGGGCCTCCACTTGGGTCACCATGGGGCATGGCCAGCCGGCAAACCACCACAGGCCCCTCGTCCAGGCTGCCCCATGCCCCAAGGGAATCCCCACCCTGATCCATGACACCCTTTAGGGCAAACCAGATGGCCACCACCCATGCACCAGGCCTCTATCCCAGTGGTCGGCAAACTGTGGCTTGCAAGCCACATGTGGCTCTTTGGCCCCTTGAGTGTAGCTCTTCCACAAAATAACACGTGGGCACACATGTAGAGTGCAACTGAAACTTCGTGGCCCATGCACAGAAGTTGGTTTTCAGCTCTCAAAAGAAATTTCAATCACTGTACTGTTGACATTTGGCTCTGTTGACTAATGAATTTGTCTACCACTGCTCATCCTATCTAATAAAAGAGTAATATGCAAATTGACCATCACTCCAACACACAAGCTGGCTACCCCATGTGGTCAAAGATCCTGCTCCCATGTGGACAAAAGATGGCCATCACAAGATGACCAGAAGGGGAGGGTAGTTGAGAGTGATCAGGCCAGCAGGGTAGGGAAGTTAGGAGGGACCAGGCCTGCAAGGGAGGGCAGTTAGGAGCAATCAAGCCTGCACGAGAGGGCAGTCAGGAGTGACTAGGCTGGTAGAGGAGGGAAGTTGGGGGCGATTGGATCTGTGGGGAAGGGCAGTTTGGCGGGGGCAACCCAGGCCTGCAGGGGAGAACAGTTGGGGGAGACCAGGCTTGCAGGGATTACCAGGGCCTCTAGGAGAGGGCAGTTAGGGCAGTTAGTGGTTACCAGGCCTAAAGGAGAGGGCATTTAGGGGTGACCAGGCCTGCAGAGAAGGGCAGTTAGGGGCAAACAGGCTGGCAGGGGGGCAGTTAGGCATCAATCAGGCTGGCAGGGGAGTGGTTAGGGGGTAATCAGGCTGGCAGGCAGAAGCGATTAGGGGCAATCAGGAAGGCAGGCAGGTGAGCAGTTGGGAGCCAGCAGTCCTAAATGGGCAGTTGGACATCCCTCGAGATGTCTCATATTGGAGAGGGTGCAGGCTGGGCTGAGGGACACCCCCCACCCATGTATGAATTTCGTGCACTAGGCCTCTAGTTTATCTATAATTTGGGTGGCAGCTGTTACTGTTTTCATTTTTACTGTTCACCTTCCCTTTGGACTCTGCTTGAACTGCTCACTCCTCCATGGGGACCTTTCTCTCTCTTCCCCCACCAGGTTCTATTCATGAGCAGGTTGCCCAGTTGGAGTTACAGAGTGGGTGTGGCACTAAACCTGCTATCTGCTTCCCTCTCTGGGTTTTGTATCTGTGAAATGAGACAGCAAGGTTACATATCAAATACTTTTCATGGGTGAGGCAGAGACAGGTAGCATTGTAAATGAGGGTAAAGGTTCGATGTAATACAATAGGGTTGAAAGAGACAGAGTCAAACTGTAAATCACAAGTTCCAGCCAAAGAAACAGCTACAATTCAGCCATCATGCGGTGTTGTCAAGAGAAAAATGTCACCTAGTATGGCCAGGTCTTCCAATTTTTTATTCCCCAAAACCAATTTTTCATTCCCAAAAAGAAGCCTGAAATGTAAATGGTTATGTAAAACATTGGGATTATTTAAATGCTGGGAATCAATAATCCTATATAATAAAAGTGCAGTATGCTAAATGTCGGACTGATCTGTTGACTGCTCCACCAATTGCTATGACGCACTGACCACCATGGGAGCAGACTCTCTGACTGGTAGGTTAGCTTGCTCCTGGAGTCTCATCAGGAGTGGATGAGAGGGCCAGACACGCCCTGGAGCCTTCCCATAGTTCCTCCCTGGCTGGCCACCCCCCATAGAACCCAATCAGGACTGGGCGAGATGGCCCGATTGGCCCCAATCGCCTGCCAGGCTGAGGGACCCCTCCCATGCACACATTCATGCACTGGGCCTCCAGTAACAGTAATAATAACACAACAATGTTCAAGCTAACAAAGCCAATTGTAAGTGGTGGTGGTCTGCGTGCTGCTTTTGGGCTCAGGTCTTATTGGAAACTCCTGGGTTAGATGACAGCCAAAGTCCCTATTTCACAAACATCATTCTACAGCTTTATTGCACTCCATGGCTTTCCCTTTCTGATGTTTCCATTTGAGGAAGTGCTCCTCTGGCTCAAGAATATTGCTCCCACCTCTCAGCCTAAAGTTGAGATCAGAATCTCCTAATAACTCTTATCATCAAACTGTATAGGTTTCTTTTTTCCTCAAAATTTCCAGCTAAGGTTTCTGTTTCCACAATAAAGGGAGAGGACATTTATAGGGATAATTAAAATCTAGACAATCCCAGACTCTCCTGTCTGGCTTGTTATAGCAAGCTTTTTCCTGAAATAAAATGTTGAAAAGCAGACACATTGGCCAACGTATTTCAGTTCTTTTGCCAATCCTTGCACACCATCTGGTGGCAGAACTATCTGCTTATAACAAGCGAAATGCTCAGTGAAGAAGGAAAATCAGGTGAATTGGATGATGAGGGAAGAGTTGGGAAGAGTAGAAAAAGAGGGACAGTAAGGTAAAAAAGAGGAATGAGGTGGAAATGGAAGTTATGAACAATTCACAAATCAAAAGGCTAACTGGTGAGAATTAGCTAGTGGCCATTTATGTATAACATTAAAGAGCCTCCTGTAAAGAAAGTTCTGCA
Organism: Lasiurus cinereus; assembly: GCA_011751065.1. NCBI lineage: Eukaryota > Metazoa > Chordata > Mammalia > Chiroptera > Vespertilionidae > Lasiurus > Lasiurus cinereus. Next base: position 5,285,916 of record JAAGEH010000079.1, on the reverse strand, counting down.
TAAAATTGTCTATTATCCTTCCACCTGTATGCAGCACAGGATTACTGGAAGGAAGGATGGATACATGGGTAGTTATACTGATAAAACGGATCAGCAGCTTATTGTGGAGTGAACTGCATCACCTAAAATTTGTGTGTTGAAGTTCTAACCAACCCCTGCCCCAACCCCCTATCTCAGACTAACATTGGTCATTACAGGTTAATATGAAGTCAAACTAGAGTAGGCTAGGCCCCTAACATAATATGGCATGTATCATAAAAAAAAAATCTGAACACAGATAGGCTCACATCAACAACACCCTGTGAAGATGAGGGCACAGCCAAGGAATGCCAAAGCCCCAGAAGCTGGGAGAGAAGCACGGGGCAGGTTCTCAGAGGCCCAGGAAGGACTCAGCTCTGCTGAAACCTTGATGTTGGACTTCCAGCCTGTGAGAGAATAAACTTCTGTTGTTTAAGTCACTCATTTCCTGGCATTTTATTACAGCAGCCCTAATGCACAACTGGTCTCTGGCACTGAATTTTATGTCTTTCTTTTTTTAATTGCAAACATCGTCATCACTGTTTTCTATGTTTACAATTCAAAATCATAAAACCAAGTCCTCCACATTCCAGAGATAAAGTCAGTAGATTCCATTCAAGTTAGCAAATATTTATTCAGTGTTTAGCACAGGGGAGTATTTAAAATGAAATAATCCACCCAGCCACTGTTGCTCAGTGGTCGAGCATCGATCTATTAACCAGGAGGTCACAATTCGATTCCCAGTCAAGGCATGTGCCTGGGTTACTGGCTTGATTCCCAGTGGCAATTGTGCAAGAGGCATCTGATCAGTGACTCTCTCATCATTGATGTTTCTCTCTCTCCTTCTCCTTTCCTCTCTGAAATCAATAAAAAATATATTTAAAAATGAAAAATGAAATGACATGGAATGAAATAATCCCTCCTATCTGGACTCATAAAATGCTAACATTAGAAAGGACAACAGAGCTGATTGGGTACAAACTGTCTCCTCTTATGATAAGGACACAAGAGAGCTGGTAGCTGGACCCTTGGTCGTGTAGTGAGCAAGCAGCAGACATAACATGATGTCCTGGCTCCCAGCCCAAAGCTCTTTGTAATTGGCACCTTAAGCCACTTTTTGTTTTCTGGCAAAGCTAAAACTACCACTTTCATTCATTTTTCCCCATGTATGCAAATAATTATAACCAGGCAAGTCTTACGCTAACATCAGAGACCCACTTATAGAATAGTTGACATGTGTTGAGAGTGTTCCACTTTACAGGCACCCCATTTAATCTTCATTAAAATGAGTAAGAGGTAGGTAATACTATTACGCCCATTTGATTGATAAGAAAACTGGAGCCAAAGACAGTTAAGTACCTTGCTCTGGGTCAGTCAAACAGCTAGAAAGTTCCAAATACGGGCTTTGGTTCTATAGCCCACTCTTTAACTGACTATGAGACTTTGCCTCCTTAAGGAGGAGCAAAGAAAGACTCGGGCACCAACTAGGCTGGCTTCACCCACCTTTAAAGCCAATATGATATTGAACCATTTTTACAACTGTCCAGTCTTTTTTATTTAACCAGTTAACTGCCATAAGTGTCTATAGACACAAGCGGCAGACTTTTTAAAATTAAATGAATAATATTGTGGCAGATAACTGGTTAAATTCATTAGAGTGACACTGGTTATTAAGATTATATAAATTTCAAGTGCACACTTCTGTGATACATCATCTGTGGGTCCACTGCCTGAAATCAAATCTTCTGTCACCATATATTTGATTACCTTTACCCTTTACTAATCCTCCATCCCTCTTCCCTCTAGTAATCACCATTCTGCTGTCTGTGCCTGAGTTTTTATTTTTTAATTTATTGCTTTCAATCTTATATCCCACATATGAGTGAAATCATATAGCTCTTGACTTTTTCCATCTGACTTAATAGTATGAGATTTATTCAGTGGATCCATCCATGTTGTCGCAAATGGCAGTATTTCATCTTTTCTTATGGCTGAATAGTATTTCATTGTGTGTGTGTGTGTGTGTGTGTGTGTGTGTGTGTGTGTGTGACATCTTCTTTATCCAATCATCTAGCAAAGGACGCTTTGGTTGTCTCCAAGTTTTGCCCACTGTGAATAATGCTGCAATGAACACAGGGGTGCATATATCCTTTGTGAATACACGTTTTCAAATTATTGGCTAGATATCCAGAAGAGGGGTTGCTGGATCATATGATGACTCTATTCTTAATTTTTTGAGAAGCCACCATAACTGTGTTCCATAGTGGCTAAAGAGTATTTCTTGAAGATCTCCCCATCCTATCCTATACTAAGATTTTCTGAGCAAAAAGGAACCAAAGGCCTGGACTTACAGAGATTAAGATAGAAGAAATATTCAACTAAAGTAATGATGACATTAGCACTGAATCAGTCTGGGTCACTACTATTGAATATATCACAGCAGTGACAACAAGACAGATGAAAAAAGCTTTAAACAAAGTTTATTGCACTGACAAAATTTTGCTAAGCAGTAAAAAATAATCTGAAGTCACCTATGTAGTTAGTTGAACTAGGTCAAACGTGGGCCCTTTTCTCTTCTTATACAAATAAGTGCAGTGAGGAACTTAAACTTAGGAGGGGGAGGGAATGGATTGGATATCTCTACCTAGAGTGTATAATGCTATAGAGAGGAAGAGCCATTACTTGAAATTATAAAATAACTTCAACAGGTGGGAGGTAAAGAGAAGTATGGCAGGAAAGGAGAGGATGAAGATATATTGTTGCCTGCTAGACTTTCTTTCTTACTGAAAATGTATTCAGTTTTACCTTTCTTTTCTTATTTATTTCATGTATTCATGTAGCCAGTACAGTATTTGAATGTCTTCCATATACTAGGCACTGTGCCAAGAGATGAGGATACTACCAAGAACAGGACAGACAAGTTGTTACCCTCATGGAACACACATCCTAGCAGAAGGAGATGGACAATTAAACACAGAATTACATCCAAGTATGAAGTGTTAAAGCAGAAGTAGCACAAGCAGCTATGGGAAAATGAAATAACCTTGTCTAAACATATCAAGGAAGTAACTTTCAAGATAAGACCTGAAAGATCAAGAGGATTAGCCAAATGGAAATTAGTAGAGAAAAGAGAAGGTTGGACTAAATAAGAATGATCAGGCCAGCCCTGGCCAGTTTGGCTCAGTGGATGGAACATAGGGCTGCGAACTGAAAGGTCCTGGGTTCAATTCTGGTCAAGGGCACAATCCCCAGTGGGGGCGTGCAAGAAGAAGCTGATCAATGATTCTCTCTCATGATTGATGTTTCTATCTCTCTTTCCCTCTTCCTTCCCCTATGAAATCATAAATATAAAAAAATAATAATAAAATAAAAATAAAATTTGGTATTTCAAGAAAAAAGAATGATTAGGCCAAGGAAACTGTAGATAAGAAAGTCAGGAGAGAAAGGATACAGTGTCCTCAAAGAAATGAGAATAGTACATATGGCTGGTTGACTGGAGAGGAAGAGTGAGGCTAAATGGCAGGCGCGAATATAAGGATGGTCTTATAAGCTACAGTAAGGAGTTTGGACTTTGAGCTAAAGGTGATGGGAATGAAGAAGCATAAGGAAATGATACATGTAAGTGATGGCCACAGGGGCTTTCCTCCGCCTGTAGCATGAGGACTGAGAGAAGTGAAGGGATTCTAAGCTATTCCAGTAGAACCAATAGGACTTGGTAAACTGTGGGTGTGAGAAGGAAAGAAGAGTCAGGAATAAAGCCCAAGTGTGGTGGCAGATTTTCTGAGCCAAGGAACCCAGGAGGACTAGGCGATAAATGAAAGGAAAGGGAGCAGTCATGGTGGTGGGAACAGGCTCGAATACTTCATCAGGTCAAGTTGAGAGTCTTCTGAAATGCAGAGTGTGTCCTCCAAGAGAGGTTTAGAAGAGAGCGAAGCTGGGGGAACACTCTTAAATTATTGGTTCCAATCCCATATTCTTCAATGGGAACATGGAGGCACCAAGACAAGAAAAGGCTCATTAAGACCACAAAGGAAGTGAGTGAAATTGGGTGTAGAATCCAGGCCCTCCAGTGCTTCTCATGAAGAAGAGTCAAACATTTTACCCATCCTCAATACTTCCCTAAAGCAAATTTGTCCAATTTGGTGAGAAAGGTTAGTTACATCCTGGGTGCTTGTCAATTCTTTTTAAGTTTTGAATTAATTAAAAGAGAGCATTTCAAAACATCCCAGGAAATATATATAATATTGTGTAGATTGTGGGAATCTCAATATTTCTCAATAATGAACCATTTTCCAATGCTGACCCTTGTAATCAGCAATGCTTATATAAAAGGTCCCAGTTAATGTTATTTTAACAGTGTAAAAAAATTAATAGTGATTATTTGCTAGGTTGTTTTAAACACTTGCCAGTTTTTCAACATAAGGACCTCTAAAAGTACTTTCTCATAGAATATAATGCAAAATTATTAATAGTCTGTTGCCTTTTTGATTCCTAGCAATGAATCCTACTTTTAAAAAAGAATTACCATAATTAGAAATTATATTAATTGGCAATATGTGGGTTGTATTTAAGACATAGTAGTTCTTAAGCAACTTTAACAAATAACCTCACAAGTCCCAAAGGAGCAAAGGCAAACCATTTTAATGGGGCATTTTTCCTGCATTAACTTTGAGATGTGTTCAACCTCAGTGTGAAGTAAATTATTAAGAGTTTCATCAATGGTTTCAATAAGAAGCATTTTTCCTGAAGTTTTGATTCCACTCCACTATCCACATTTCTTCCACCACCATTCCCCCCCCCAAAAAAAATATCTTTCTGTAAACCTATAGTTCAGGAATATTCTTGAACAACCAATATGTGATGAAAGTGCAGTAAAACCCTAGCAGGGTTGATCAGTGGTTAAAGTGTTGGCCTGCACACTAACAGGTCCTGGGTTTGATTCCAATCAAAGGCAAATACCTCAGTTGTAGGCTCCTCCCCAGCCCAGGTCCTAGTCGGGGTGCATGCAAGAAGAAACAAATTGATGTGTTTCTCTCTCTCTTTAAAAATCAATGGAGGGGAGAATCCAAGATGGCGGCATAGGTAAACACCTACACTGCTGCCTCGCACAACAATTTCAAAACTACAACTAAAAGATAGAACGGACATCATCCAGAACCACAGGAAAGCTGGCTGAGTGGAAGTTCTACAGCTAGAGGGAAGGAGAGGGGCTCACAGAAACCCAGAGGAGCTGCAAAAAGATGAGGTACGGAGATGCGCGTGCTGAGAGAGGGGGTGCCGGAGTAACTGGCTGGCTTTCTCTGGCAGGAGGGAAACGGAGACTCCCAACCACATTGAACCCCTTATCTTACGACACTAAACCCCAGATCCAGCCGAAACTCATACGGGGTGAGTTTGGACTGTGAAAAGGGAGAGGTGCATGGAAATTTAGGGGAGTCGCAAAAGATCAGAGGACTGGTGGTGGCGCGCACAGCACTGTGCAGAGGACAGATTGCTGATTGTGCCGCTGGCTTTCGCGAATGGGCAGGAGACAGACCCTCCCAACTGTGCCACTTCTGACTCCACGAAGCCCCTGTTTCGGGAGAAAACCTGGAGACCTAGACTCATGTGGTCCTGGTGCGCAGGGGAGCTGGAAAGGCAGCGGTCTAGAGGCACTGTGGGCGCGCTCCCACAAGGACCACTCCAGCAATTACCCAGTCACGTGAGACTCAGGGGCCGTGGAGGGCGGGGCTGACTGGAAGGCAAGGCGGTCCCTTAAGCCCTGAGACTCCACCCCTCCCAAGCTCAACAGAGACTTCTTCGGTTTTGCAAGTCTGGTATCATAAGGCTGAATTCAACACAGAAGTTTCCCCGGCATAGTAAAAATGCTGAGACAAGGGAAGGGATCACAAACAAAAGAAATGGAGGAAAAAAAATGACTGGATATAGAGTTCAAAACCACGCTGATAAGGTTTTTCAAGAATATGCTAGAAAAGTTGGATAAACTTAGCGAGAGCCAAGAAGAGATGAAAAAGGACCAACTAGAGATGCAAAAGAGCCAACTAGAGATGATAAAGGTCCAACTAAACATGAAAAAGGACCAACTAGAAATTAAACATACACTGACTGAAATAAAAAATATTATACAGAGTCCTAACAGCAGACTAGAGAAAGGCAAGAATCAAGTCAAAGATTTGAAATATAAAGAAGCAGAAAACACTCAACTGGAAAAGCAAGAAGAGAAAAGAATCCAAAAATGTGAACATAATGTAAGGAGACTCTGGGACAGCTTCAAGCATACCAACATCAGAATTGTGGGGGTGCCAGAAGAAGAGAGAGAGCAAGATACTGAAAACTTATTTAAAGAAATAATGATTGAAAATTTCCCACATCTGGTAAAAGAAACAGACTTACAAGTCCAGGAAGCACACAGAACCCCA
>JAAGEH010000079.1:5206505-5276048 GCA_011751065.1 Lasiurus cinereus | reverse complement strand
TAAGATTGTAAACATTCTTTTTTGAGCCCCAATCATTTGAGATATTGCTCATGTTCACTTTTTATAATCTTAGAAGAAAAAGTAATAGTATAAACAACACTGCAATGGTTCTCTTAAAGCATGGTTTCAGGGGACTTTTATTTTTCTCTTTATTTACATTTCTGTATTTTTTCCCTAAATTTTCTATAATAATTATGTATTATCATAATTTTATAAATTGTACAGATTGCTAAGGAAATAGAGAACATTCTAACAAAGGAAGGGAAAAGCTGGGCTTCCTGGTTACCCAAGTGGTATACATGATGGAGTTATAATGTTTTTCAGAACTTTTGCTGGACAGCTAGAGGCAGAGCCATTACTAGGGACCCTGGAAGAGGGACTTTGCCAAACACCCCCTCCCCATATCCCAACACACCCCACCCAAGAAAATGCAGCTTTATTGATATTGGGATTAGTTCAAGAAATAGGCCAGCCAAAACCGGTTTGGCTCAGTGGATAGAGCATTGGCCTGCGGACTGAAAGGTCCCAGGTTCTATTCCGGTCAAGGGCATATACCTCGGTTGCGGGCACATCCCCAGTCGGGCGTCTGCAAGAGGCAGCTGATCAATGTTTCTCTCTCATTGATGTTTCTAACTCTCTATCCCTCTCCCTTCCTCTCTGTAAAAAATCAATAAAATATATTTTCTAAAAAAATGTTGTTAAAAAGAAAAGAAATAGCTCAGTATTTGTAAGCATTTTCTTAATCAAAAGTGAAAAATAGTTAACATAAATTCTTCCAAATGGCAAAGTGAGACCCCAGAACACAGGAGGAGACACAGTTGCATTGAACGGCAAGGATTCGGAGAACCCAGCCCGCTCTGATGCTGTCACTGGCAGCTGGGAGCCAGCATACCCCTGAGGGTCCGAGAGCCTGGCTGGAAGTACTGCCTCTGCTCTGCTCTGCCCTGTGGAGCCCCCTCCTAAGTAATAGGAATTTAATCAAATGCTACACAGAAGGGGGATTATTATTATTATTATTATTTGTGAACCCATGGGCCACTATAAACACCAAAGAAGGAAGGGCTCTTTTCAGTCATTTTACATCAAAAAGCTGAAAGAGGTAGAATTTCTAATTTTAAGTGATCCATCTTTTCATTAAACCTAAACAGACTCCTACATTTTGATACTGTGATGGCAAATCAACCTGAACATACTAGACTAGTGCACTAGAAAACAATGCAAATAAATCTCCTTAGAAATTTAATTTAATTTCATTTTTTTAACGGTTTAGTTTTTATTTCATAATCATAAACTTAACTCTGCAATCCAGCTAGACCGGGAAGGGGTGAGGAAATTAGGGGACCCAATAAACTGGCAAGAGCACAAAGATTATGGAACATTCCAAGCAAATTGGGGCGAAGGGGTGCTCTCCTGAGCTACAGAAGGAATGGTCTGGTGGTAAAGATAATACACAAGTCAGATTTATTAGAGTTGTCCACGTCAGCAATGGTGATCTTCTTGCTGGTCTTGCCATTCCTGGACCCAAAGCGCTCCATGGCTGTCACAATATCCATGCCCTCTTTCACCTGGTCGAAGACCACGTGCTGGCCCTCCCACCACTCAGGCTTGGCAGTGCAGATGAAAAATGGAACCGTTTGTATTAAGTCCAGCATTTGCCATGGACAGGATGCCAGGGCCTGTATGTTTCAGGATGAAGTTCTCGTCCTCAAATTTCTCCCCATAGATGGACTTGCTGCCTGTGCCATTATGGCGTGTGAAGTCACCACCCTGGCACATAAATCCCGCAATAATTCTTTGAAAGCAGGAACCTTTATAACCATATCCTCTCTCCCCAGGGCTCAGAGCACAGAAGTTTTCTGCTGTCTTTGGAACTTGGCGAACAACTCGAAGGAGATGCGGCCCAAGGGCTCGCCATCGTCGGCGACGTCGAAAAACACGGTAGGGTTCACCATGGCTGGTCACGGGTGGCTTCGGGGTATCTGCAAAGCCTCATTTCATTTTCTTTACATTTTGACAGGTTGGTCCACCTGGTTTGGACTAGCGGATAGAGCATCAGCCTGCGGACTTAAGAGTCTTGGGTCTGATTTTGGTCAAGGGCACATGTCCCATCACTAGTAGGGGGCGTGCATGAAGCAGCCGATCAATAATTCTACCTCATTATTGATGTTTCTATCTCTCTCTCCCTCTCGCTTCCTCTCTGAAAGCAATAAAAATATATTTTTAAAAATTTTTTGACAAGTTAGTGAAGTTTTAAAACGCATTAGGAAGACCATAACAATTACTTCATCCATTGCTCTGTTAGCATTGTTCTTAATAAGACAACCAGATTTACCATATGTCAGAGAAGGTCATTCCCTGCTCAAAACCTACTCTCCAAGGAAGAGTCAAGCCCTTACCATGATCTACAAGGCCTCTCTCAAAGTTCTCCTCCCTAACTTTGACGTCATCATCTACTCTTCCTCTCACTCACCCTATCCCAGCCCCACTGGCACATCCTACCCTAGGGCCTTTGCACCAGCTGTGCCTTCCATTCAGCACTTTCTTCCCCAGATATCTGCATGGTTTACTCCCTCACCTCCATCAAGTCTGTTCACAAATCTACTTCCCAGTAAAGCCTACCCTGACCACCATATATAACATGTACCACCATTACCACCTTTCCCCAACGCTCCTTATCCACTACCCACTCTATTATTTTTCATAGTATTTATGACTTACTGTTTTATGAATTTTTCATTTTATTGTCATTATTCCACATTACAATGTATGCTTCCTAGGGCAATGATTTTCCCTTCTGTTCACTGATGTATCCCAAGCTTCCAGAACACTGCCTGACATATAGTAGGCCCTCACTCAATTCATGGCAAATGAGTGAATGAATTACTATGGCAAATCATCACTTGGGTGAAGAAGATGAAGCAGTCATTTACTCCGTGGCAGTTTCATAATACAAAAAAAGAAAATGTAATGTGTAAAATGTAATTATTTAGTTAACTTACAATAGAACTGTGAGAATCGAGAAGATTAATATTTAGAATAATGTTATGGCTTCAAATTAGGTCTAAATCCATCATTGCCTCACATTTTAATGGCAGAACTTTGCTTGCAGAAGAGAAGATAAATTAATCTCTTCTGGGAATTGTTGATATACTCTCAGCATACAAGTATATTTGGTGTCAATTTTTGATGGATAAGTCTAAAACAACACACTAAAAGCAACATGAGAGCACAATGAATTTTTTCTATAAATGTTATAGTAAAAGAAATGCAATGATCCATCATTATAGCATAGTCAATGAAATGTCCCTGAGCCATTTACTGATAAGACTAACAATCATGACGTAATTGCCACAAGCACTAAACATTTTTTTTCAACTGACTACCAAATATCTGTTTTTCCAATGCATTCAACATTACCCTGTCCTAGAAAATGAGATAGAGACAATAAATAATATAACAATATGAGGAAATAATTTTGACAATCAGGGAGACTGGGCTGTAAGTCTAGCATGCAGCTAAATTAGGAGAATTACTATGGCATAATAAACAGAAAACAAGTTTCTAAGGATATCTAAAACTTTAGGTAAGTACAAAATTTAAGAGTTTCCTTAATGCCATCCATTAGGATTAGCCATGTCACTATTTTTTCCCTGAAAAAACTTGTTTTCTTTTTTTTTTTAATATATAATTTATTGATTTTTTTACAGAGAGAAAAGGCCTTTTGCATGCCTCCCACTGGAGATGGACCCACAACCAAGGTTCATGCCCTTGACCGGAATCGAACCTGGGACCCCTCAGTCCACAGGCCAGTGCTCCATCCACTGAGCCAAACTGGTTTTGGCTGTTTCATTTATAATAATATATATATTATTGATTTTTTACAGAGAGGAAAGGAGAGGGATAGAGAGTTAGAAAAATCAATGAGAGAGAAACATTGATCAGCTGCCTCCTGCACGCCCCCCACTGGGGATGTACCCACAACCAAGGTACATGCCCTTGACCAAAATCAAACCTGGGACCTTTCAGTCCCCAGGCTGACGCTCTACCCACTGAGCCAAACCGGTTTCGGCTTGTCTTCATTTTTAAACCAATAGGTTCAGAATGAGAACCCAAGCCTTTATCACCATCCATCTCCTGATGTTGTCTTTATGATTTTTCCAGGTCCGTTCTAGTGGCAGTAGAGCAGCAGTGTCCACCAGATGCAGAACTGCAGAATGAGTTAATAACTGATCCCATCAGCACCGAGGGCTTAATAGAACTTTTCACAATAATGCTTCCCTAAACAATATTGAGAATGATGTAATAGAACACCTTCTAACATCACGATGCCTTTACATCTTTGACTAGGACTCTTCCCAAGTCTGGGCTATTAACTAGTCCCCTAGGTTTCTTGTCTATCACTGAAAATCAGGCATGGGCTGTTTTTTGGTTTAAAAAAGAGCTATATCGATCTAAAGACAACAGCAATGTATTAAATATGTGTGCACATTGAAATCCTATCTAATAAAAGAGTAATATGCAAATTGACTGTACCTCTGCTTTACCCAAAGCCATGCCCACTAGCCAATCAGGAGTGAGTATGCAAATTAACCCAACCAAGATGGCTGTGGCCACAGAGCGAGCAGGAGGCTTGGGTTTCCCCAGCAATAGAGGAAGTCAAACTTCTCACACACCCTGGCCAACTCAGGCCTCCACTCAAGGCTACAAAGTTTCAATTATAGAAGATAAATAAATCCCAGATACCAGAGCCTTCACTTGGGTTGCCAGGGCTGCAAACCACCACAGGCCCCTTGCCCAGGCTGCCCCACATCCCAAGGGAATCCCCATCCTGATCCAGGACACCCATCAGGGCAAACCAGCTGGCCCCCAACTGTGCACCAGGCCTCTATCCTATCTAATAAAAGAGTAATATTCAAATTGACCATCACTCCAACACACAAGATGTGTGTGATCAAAGATGGCTGGACCCAAGTGGACACAAGATGGCCATCACAAGATGGCTCATCAGGAGAGGGCAGTTGGGAGGGACCAGGTCTGCAAGGGAAGGCATTTGGGGGTGATCAAGTCTGCAGAGGAAGGCAGTTAGGGTTGACCAGGCTGGCAGAGGAGGGAAGTTAGGGGCGACGGAGCCTGCAGGGAAGGGCAGTTGGGGGGAACCCAGTCCTGCAAGGGAGGGCAGTTAGGGACAAACAGGCTGGCAGGGGAGCAGTTAGACATCAATCAGGCTGGCAGGGGAGTGGTTAGAGGGTGATCAGGCTGGAAGGAAGAAGCAGTTAGGGGCAATCAGAAAGGCAGGGAGGCAAGCAGTTGAGAGTTAGCAGTCCTTGATTGTGAGAGGGATGTCCGACTGCCCGTTTAGGCCCTATCCTTGGCCTAAACGGGCAGTCGGACATCCCTTGAGGGGTCCCAGATTGGAGAGGGTGCAAGCTGGGCTGAGGGACACATATCCCTGTGCACGAATTTTGTGCACTGGGCCTCTAGTTACCAGTATAATGGACAAGACACTTTGCAGAATGCTAAAACTGAAGAGAATTGTGGATATGATATGATTTAATGAAAATTCAGTTCTAGAAGAAAAGACACTGCCCACAGATGCATGGCTGGTAAGCTGCTGAGTCAAGAGGAGATCTGGGTCTCAAATATGATTGTGCAAGCATTCCAAGACTGTACAGGAGGTCTCAGGCTGACGATAAAAATAAAACCCCAATTTTTACTTTAAATAAATGAGATTTAGTTTTTTAGTTTAGTTTTAGGGTGGATAGAGTTGGTAAAACCATACCATTGTTTCTAAAAGTAAATATCAATGTTCTATAAACCTCACTGGAAAATTTTAGAGTATCTTTAACTATGAAACTAAAGACGGCTATTGGTTCTTCTTACTTGGTAAGTGTTTGTGACATTTCCTTTGGGAAGAAGAGTTTGGCAGAGCCAAATCTGAGACTTACCATGCAGGGTTGATTTTGGATGCAATCCAAAGAAAGCAGAGAGACTGTTAATTAATTCTTTACAGACCCAAGTAATGATTCCTTAGGATCTGACCCAATTCTGAGATAATAATCACTGTCCCTCCTAAGTGTATAAACCAACTTAGATGCCTGTGGGTTATGGTACTAACCAACCTAAAATACACAATGCATAATGTTTAAAACCAACCTAATATGTGAACCTTGTAAGAAGAACTAAGGTAATGGGTCCTAGTTTCCTAAGAAAACTAATTCTTTAAATTCCACAGCATAATCCAAGCACATAAATCATTCTTCTGTATACATTATTCCACATTCCATAGAACACATCGAACTACCAGAATGAGTTTTGTCATCAGTTAGATTCACTAGTTAAATTAGGAATGCAATGTACTATATTCAATGATAAACATCTATGAAAAATAGTGGGTGATTTTTCCTTCCATTCCCACACATTTGAAAACTGGTCACTTGTCAAAAACAAATCCAGAGATCAGATGGCCCTTTTTGAGCAAAGCCAGTGTTCCAAGTTATGAGGACACAATATTGCTAAGAGAAGCATCATAATCATAGTAACCACCGGCAAGGAACAGATAGTGGATGTTCATATGAGACCTTGAAGATATCCCAGAACTCCCATGAGAGTGACTGAGTTCAAAGGCTAAGAAATGGCCAAGAGGGATTCCAACATTGATCTGTCTGACTCTACAGCCTGAAGTCTTCCCAATATCCATGTATCAGTCCTTCCCACCAATCAAAGGCAGTCTTCATAAGCATACAGTGTAGACAGGACTACACTACTCAAGCCTTTTATTTATTTTTTTAATTTTTTAAAAAATATATTTTATTGATATTTTTACAGAGGAAGGGAAAGGGATAGAGAGTTAGAAACATCGATGAGAGAGAGACATCAATCAGCCGCCTCCTGCAACACCCCCCACTGAGGATATACCCGCAACCAAGATACATGCTCTTGACCGGAATCAAACCCGGGACCTTTCAGTCCACAGGCCGACGTTCTATCCATTGAGCCAAACCAGTTTCGGCTTTTTTTCAAGCCTTTTAAATATGTGATAAATAGACACACAAGAGTCAAAAATATTATAGATGATTCATAAACAACTACAGGTAATTTAAAAATTAGACATTTAAAAATCCCATAGGCAGTGACATTAGCCCTCTGTAGAAGACATGGTCCAATCAACATAACTAGGGCATGGTCACAGTATGATATGGCTACAATGACAACCAGAAAATGGCTCCAGGGTCTACCTTACAGTGGCCTATCTGAGGAAATTGCTATTAACAAAAATGATTGTGTAGGGTCCTTGAAAATAAAAGATAATTTGAAAGAATTTGTGAACACATCTCTAGGAGAAAAGGGTGTCTTATCTGCCTTCTAAGAGTATGTATTGTTAACTGTTTCCCTGACATGGAGGTAAATGCAACAGCAATGAGTTAGCAAACTGTAAAGGCACTTTCGTTGGCCCACTAACTCTCACTAACTCTGGTCCTAAGCTCTCCCAAGAAATCTTCTGATCATCACCTAACCTCTAGGGAGACTTTCCTCCTGGAAGACTCAAATCTGCTGCTCAACTAATCTAAACATGGTATTCCACATGACAATTATATCTATCAATAAAAATGACCTTCTGCATGGCAGGCAGAATGCTGAGCACGTTTACATGCATTTTATTGTTTACTCCTCATACCTAGGTGATGTACCAATACTGAAGACAAAAAAAAAATTATGTTGTTGGCATTTAGAAATTTACTATAGGTGGCAGGGATAGGTATTGAATTCAGGTAGGATTCTACAGCTTTACAAGAAATGCTCAAGTCTAGGATAATCTGGAAGGGAAAAGGGGATGTCAGTACACTTTCAGAAAGTCTAGGCCAAAATTTGGATTCATTAAGAAGAATTGCGTTAAGGAGAAGATCCAGAAAATTTAGCAGGTTTCCAAAGGAGTTTTATATCCCAGAAAACTGTAAGAATCATCAGCTTCTTTGGAAATAACATTATTTAACTGTCATGGATTTAAGCTTCAGTTATGGAAAAATAGTTTCATATTAATTGAATTGCCATTAAAGTAACTCCAAGGTTAAATACTTGATAGGGAACCTGGCCTCCTGCAAATCTCATTATATGATTCCTTTAAGGGCCTTTTTCTACTGTAAAAATGTGATGGGATTAAGGGTGGGCAGTGAAATAAACATGCATTGGCAAGAGGGCTTCTGTTCTCTACCTGGTGGCCCCCAGCTCCCTATACAGAAGTCACACAGGGAGACAGTCTCAGACCACGCCCAGTACAGAGCACTGTACTGTGCCCTGTATAGTACAGAGCACTCAGCCATGTGCAGATAGGGCTGAAGATGAACTTAATGTCTTCAATTTTGAACATTTGTTTCTTCTTTCATTAAATCTGAAGAATAGTATGAATTTTTTTTTTAAGGGAGAATGGAACAGGCAGTTTGGGGTCCCTTTTGCTGGAAATAACCATTTTTTACATCACCCCACAGAGAAACAAGCAATGTAAGAAAAGCACACTCTATTTTCTCACCTCTTTCCCATGCCCAACATTTTAAATTGTTATTTTAAAAATTCAGAAATCTAACCTAATTGTAGCAATGTGCAACTACAGAATAAACTAGTCATTGGCACCCATAAACACTTATGGCAGTTGGCAGTAATGCTGATATTTAATTATACACCTTTGAGGATGCTACAAAAAAATACCACCCCAAGATGTTCTGGTTAATGATGTCTCAACAAAACTACTAGGAAATAAAAAAAGATGCTTTGTAAAGAAAAGGAAGTCCAACTCTGTGATTATCTTATTTCACAGTTAACAACAACAAAAAGAATATTGTGTCTTCTTTTTTTTTTATCACTTTGATCAAAGTCCAAAATTTTTAGCTTCCATAGTCAAGATTCTAGTACAGAATGTGAATGTAAATTAGAAGTATATTATAGTGCACTCATGTTGTAAATGCTTGCTAAAATATAATTATTATGCAAAGGTAGTTCTTAAATATTCTGTCCTTTGAACTCTTACTGATAAAATACAATTATATTCACTACTTCTAAAAAGGAACTCAGGAAAATGGGGTTTATAAGGTGTTGGTTTCTTTTAATAGTCTTAATGTAACTCTTGTTAGAAAGATTTAGAGTGGTCTTTAAAGTACTGATGTGTTGGCCCTGCTGCTGACTTATAGAGAACAGATTGCAACAATCCAAATTTTATCAGCAGCAATGTTTGCTAAGCTAGTTGCTCCAAAAATTACTTTCTATTATGATTTGAGGCACTTCTGATATTGATTTTGCTAATAAATATGGATAAACATCGGCTAATCAGACAAGCCCATGATTTCAAAGAAAGTCACTTTTAGAAAGATGGTTGTTTTTTTTTCTCATATTGAAAATTACTTGTCTTGCAATTGAGACAGGATAAATGCCTTTTCCATAATTCTTTACATACAAGTGTTGGTTGAAGTTTTTGCATTCGGTCCATTAAGTTTTAAAATGTTTAATTCTTTTAAATATATTTTATTGATTTTTTACAGAGAGGAAGGGAGGATAGAAAGTCAGAAACATCAATGAGAGAGGGACATTGATCAGCCGCCTCCTGCACGCCTCACACTGGAGATGTGCCCGCAAGCAAGGTACATGCCCTCGACTGGAATCGAACCTGGGACCTTTCAGTCTGCAGGCCGACGCTCTATCCACTGAGCCAAACCAGTCTGGGCGAAAATGTTTAATTCTTAAATAAGTTTAATGGTTTGAATTTTAATAGCTGTGGACAGAAAAAAAGACCACATGTTAAATTGACTAGCTCAAGAGGGGCCTGCATGACAGTCTAGCAAACTCAAAGACCTAAAATATCACAAAGGATCGTCTGAAATTAAATTAAATTTAACTAAAAGCAGTTTATGGTGAGTTGTCACTCCTTAGCAAGTATCTTCCCTGACAAAGGTCAGTCTTTACCTTAACTGAGCCTATTATCTTTTTGCATTTATGATAACATAAATTTTTCTGGATCCCTCAAAGTAGAGGCACTACTCTCTGGAGACCATTGTTATTGTTGTTTAATTGTTGACTGTTAACTACCCTGTACCTACTACTTTTTATCCAATCCCAGAGGTTTCCCCGCTAGATTTCTCCCACCTCCCTAAGCTATCACCAATAGATTTCATGTCATCCATCTCCTCTTTTGATTGTAATGTATAAGACAAGGTAAAAAACTGCCATTCTCTGCAGCATTATCTCAATATGTTGAGATAATTGTTGACAGTTTACTTATAAAAATTCACAAAAAATCTTTACAGGTTTGAATGTTGTTTTGTTTTGTTTTTGCATTAATATAGGCAATGATATTAAGCTGCTTAACAAAGAAATATTTATTGCCTGACTTTTCTTAGAAAATAACCATGAATGTTAACTGGACTTACTGTGGTGCTCATGTCACTATATATACACATATATTGAATCATTATGCTGTATACCTGAAACTAATATATTGTTATATGTTAATTACATCTCCAAAAAAAACAAGAACATTTTACAGCAATTTGATATTGTCCCAGCTTCTAAGCTCAGGATCAGTAGGCTCATCTCAAATAAAAAGGTGTAAAAAAATGTTAGGTTCAAGTTTTTCTTAGATATGGATGTGATTGTTCAACTTATCTGATGTAATAGAAATTAACATAAAACTGTACATTTTACTTTGAAACTTCAAGTCAATCCAATCTAAACATATGCATGTACTATTATCTAGATGAAGAAAAAGCAACAAAATAGAGTTTTATTTTAGATGTTTGTCCCATAGGTCTGTTACAATGCTCATAGTCCGTGTCTATAAAATGATGACTCTGAACAGAAAACAAAGATATCAGACTTCCCTGGCCTGTCCTCCCCACAAATAGCAGGGAGACCATCTCCTCTGTCATTCAACATTCTCCACCTAACGACTCCTTTATCCATGAACTAAAATGATGGGGATTGCTTGCGAGCGCGCACACGCGCTCATGTGTGTGTGTGTGTGTGTGTTAAAAAGAGAGAGAGAGAGAGAGAGACTTCCAAATTTGATTCCACATGCAGCCACAATAATCCACGTGCAGACCCATCTCACCACCCAGCCCCTTCCTCCTCCCCCATGTGTGAAACAGGCTCCTCACCAAACCAAGTCAGTAACATGTTGAGAATCTCTCTCAAAATTCACACTCCCCATGTACCCTCACCCTTCTTGACCACATTTTTGTTTTCAACATTTGTGAAAGAAACCCACAGTGGAGGGTAGAATACCAGCTGCTCCATTTATATAAGTTTTCCTCCCTGTGGGATCAGAAGCATAAGCATTTCTCTTTCCTCTGCGTCTCTTAATAATCTCCAGTTCCGGGCGCAGAACACAGTAGGCATTTAGTAAATGTGTACACACAGCAAAATTATAATGCTGTGCTGCTTCTGCACTGAACCTGATTGAAGCCAAAACTTCACTCACTCCAGTCAGTGCCCAGACACACAAATCGGTGGGTGAGCAATGCCAGGTTCCATACATAGTTACATGTGCTCTCTGCTGGTGTGGCTGCTGTCCTTCATACCAGCTGTGGACACAAGAGCCCCACCTGCAAGCTACATCTAGGATGAGCCCAGCTCCTGATCAACAGTAACATCAGGATAAGCCGATCGACCATTTAGCCCCAGGCCGGCCCTGCTTCTCATTTTGCTACTAACGTATACTAGGATTGAAGAGGCGTATGATTTTCTTATTGCTGATAACAGGGTATGAGAACCAGAAAGAATTTTTAAGATTATATCGTAGGCCCAAGCTCTCCTACTGTGACAGCGGAGAGCATGTCCTAGGATGTTGGGTGACCTTGTGAAGATCACAGCTATGAGCATCGCTGGGTGAAGGACCTGGAACCCCTCGCCTTTCAGTCCAGCAATCCTCCAAGCACCATGCTTGCCTGTCTTTCTTGTGATATTTGCCTTATGCTGCTAGTCAAAGAAGCGTCCCCTCTCAGAACAGATGTTAGTGTTGGAGGAAGAAAGCTTAGGGGCAGACAGACATACAGCGTAGCAGATGGTTTCTTAGAAAAGCAAAAGGGAACTAACCCACTCAGAGACAAAATACACACATGCACACACACACGTACACACATACACACACACTCAGACACACACATACACCGGCAGTTTCAGCAAAACTGCACCGTGGCTGCTAAGGAAACAAGTCATCTCTGTGGTGGAGGGAAGGGAGGCTCCTCCTGACTTTGGACAATGCTCCAATTACTTTTGACTCATTTCCCCAAATGCTTAAGGATGGCACTAACGTTTATTTTGTAACTCTAAAATTTTTTAAAGGTTTTCTTTTTAGTTCCTACAGTCCACCTGTGAGAAATGCCATCGCCTGAATATTCTGGAGAAATCATCCCTCCATGGGACTGACGGGAAGGCAGGGTGAGAGGAGAAGGTGAGCTGCTCCTGATGGTAGACTCAGCAGGCTCTCTTCTCCAGGACCTACATTTCCTTAAGATCACCTTTCTTTATAGTCTACGCATCAGTCCTTCCCCCTCATGCACATATCCATCCACACACACCACACTCCTTTCTGAAAAGCAGGAGGCAGGGCAGCCTGCCCTTCTGGGCTCAGCCTCACTCCTGTCCCTCCAGAGTCCTTCCCTGGCCTCCTCCACAGAGTCCCTGCAGCAATCCTATAATCCAAACAACACGCTTCAGAGTTTAATTGCCCACCCCCGCACCGGGCTAGGTTTGCTATGCATGTGAGAAATTTCTTCCCAACAGCACCATTTCTTATAATCAGGAAACAGACCTCAGGCTTGTGGGGTTTTCTTTTCTGATAACTCCACTTTGAAGAACGTAAAGATTAACAAGTGGGGGGGAAAAAAACACGACAACCTGAAAAATGATTCACGTACTATTCCTCCATTTATCATTTCCTCTGGACAGAATAATCAGCTTAGATTATATCAAGGGTACTTCTCAGTTGGTTAATTTTTCTAATAGAAAATAGGCCTCTAATTAGATTTTTCTCTTGGAGTCTTTTGAGAGGCAGACTGGCCTTTGGTTCTGTTTCAAATCTTTCAAGGAAATTAAAGATACCGGAAAAGGAGCAAAAGTTCCAGGCAATTTTCAATATGACTTTGAAGTTGAATGAAACATTAATAACTTGGGACCCTATTCATATTTCACAGTGATGCTTATTTGCTCTCAATGTGAATTTTTGTGTGTGTGTGTGATCAGGAAAAACTGTTCAAGAGGCTGTGCTTAAGTAAGCTAAATATGCTTAAATATGCTGAACTCAGCACCCTGCATGGTAATGACCACTGAAATGTTTATTAAGAACTTTCATTTTCTTCCTACTGCAGCCAATCCAGCCCTCATGAAAAATCAAATGCCAGGGCCTTCATGCCTTGTTAACGATACCTACAGCTATGAGCAAAATATATTAAGAGGTGGGAGGTGGCATACCCAGGTACTCTTTCTAAGTTCAGGTTCAGTCTGACCTGCCTTGCTATAGAGTCAAGCCTCCCAAAGCTTGCTGATGCAGACTACATCAGGTATTAAAGAATTCTTCAGGTATTAAAATCACGAGGCCAAATGGACTCTGAAAGGTAGAATTCATACAGAGCACACTTAAACATAGGAATTGACTTCTTAGTAAAGAAACCAAAGACACGTGCTTGTTTAAGAAATAAAAGAAAAATGTTCTATGCATACATGGAGTTTTGAATCACACACAGAAAAATGGGATCTTAAGATAACCCTTACCTTTTCCCACCTCCCCAATATTTGCAGTCTATGATATTTTGTTTCTTTATTCTATCTGTTCAAATGAATTCTTCGGTGGGGGGAGATACGGTAAGTCTTATGAACCAATTTTTAAGTGGTTTATTAGCTTTTTCCCATTTCTTTAAAATATAAGCTAGCTAACATTATGGAATGAATTCCAGGCCCCACCCTCCCCCCATGCAAAAGGCTTGAGCTGGATTCTCAGTCAATCCTCAGGTAACCCAAGGAAGTGGGCCTGGCCAGAAGGAGGAGCCACGTGTCCAAGTCACTCAGCTTACACACAGGGCCAGGGGTGTCCACCTCACCACCTCCCCACTCCCTGCCACATCACACCTGGTCCCACACCTTCTTCTAGATGCGAGCAAGCAAGGGCTTCGTGAAAACCTGCATGAAATGCTCTGTGTGTCACACAATAGAGAGGCCTCTTCTGACAGAATGTTCTGTCACCTGATAAAATTCTCACACTTCTCATTGAAGAAACATTCATTTTTTCCAGTCCTCTAATAGCTTCAGCTGCAGGATGAAACCTGATCTTTTTTCTTTCTTCAAGGAAAACGAGGAAAATCAGCAGACACAGAAAATGGGGGCAGAACAATTCAGTGATAATCTGGATCTGATACCAGATTTGACGGGTCCTTCCCGGCTTTTTCAGTATGTGACATCTCAGTTTTGCTGGAATGTTCAGCTGTCCACTAAATGTGGAGAAGCCTAGCCTGGATGACCTGAAACACATCTGTAATTGAATGATTCAGTCTTGTGAAGCAACTAGAAATATTATTTTACCTGTGACCGAAAGTTTCAGGGTCACTGAAGTGAGTAAGTTGGCTTACATTTTCCCCCCAGCTATTCTCAGTTCTCATATGAAAGTAAAATACAATTAGAAGTTCTGATCTCTAGCCAAGAGCCCAAACCCAAGTTAGTGAGAAAGAAAGATAAATTGTGTGTGTGTGTGTGTGTGTGTGTGTGTGTGTGTGTGTGTATTTTAAGGGGACTCCTTCTGCTACCATCCCAAATCCAAACACATCCAAGCTTAAGAAGTTATAAAACAGAGAAAAACAAAACAGTTTGCTGGAGAAGCAATAAAAACAACATATTTATGAAGTCATTTTTATATGATTTAAAAGGTATAAAATAAACTGAGGAACAAAGTAAATCCAGAGACATGGATTCATGGAACAGACTGACAGATCTCAGGGGAAGGCAGGTGGAGTGGGTGGGAAGAGATTCATCAAAGAATTTATATGCATATGTGCATAGCCCATGGACTCAAGATGCAGGCTTGGACTGAGGCATGGTGGGAGGCTGGGTGGAGTGGGTCAAAACAGGGCAGTTATGGGGGACATCTTTAATACTGTCAACAATAAAAAATAAATTTTAAAAAAGGTATTACAATAAAATAGAAAACACTGAAGCATCAAATAATAGAACAGACAATAAAAATCTTGCCACACCAATGCTTAGAGCCCTTTCCAGAGACAATCGTTGTCTCCTGCATATCCTCTGGAAGCTTTCAGTTTATATATAGGGGGATCTGTCTGTTTATTTTACACAAACGGTGGAAGAATGTGCAGGATCTAAGCTGACAAGTTACACCATACCTGGATGAACAGAGCAGACGTGAGAGGGGCTGGGAAGCCAGGGTGTCCTGCGCCCGGGGCTCCGTGGGGAGATGGAGAAAGGCATGCCTGTGGCAGAAGCATTCGTCTGAGACTAAAAGCACAGACGCCCCTGGACGCTGTGTTCAATCGGAACTGGTCCAGGAAATGACCCTGCAAAGGCTCCAGCTGAGCAATGGCACCCCCTCCTCAGGCCAAGAAGGGTTGGAGGTGTCAGGATCTGGGTTAGCCCACAAGGCCAGTATTGCTCCCTGATCCACGTGCCTCAACTAGGTCCCCATCTCAGAAATGGCAGCCATTTCCAAAAAGATGAGGACTTAGCCAAGCTTTTTAGTATCATCCTTTGCTATGTGCTTGATATAAAATTATTTAGAAAGTATACAGAACTTCCCTCCAAGAATGGGGGTTCCAGGAGAGCAGGAAACTTCTGGCTTATCCAGCACAATCTCTGGGGCTCAGATGCAGGGGTGGTTTCTATGGACACCGGATGCCTGGATTCGCAGGGCACCACACTTGTTGTGTACCTCAAACTAGGATAATACTGCATGCCAGCTATAATGAACTATAATGATTTTTTTTTCAGATTACTGCTGTCATCATCTGAATATTCTCAGTAAACTCCAAACAGGGCCCCTACATTTTTATTTTGCACTGGGTCCCACCAATCCCGTAGCCAATAGGGCCTAGAACATTTATCTAATATACTTATGAGTGAATGCATGGAAGTTGCCTTAAAACATGGGGCAACAAACTACAGCCTCGAGGCCAATTCTGGCCCTCCCTTATTGTGGTAAATAAAGTTTTATTAAAATGTATCCACACGCATTCACACCTTGTCCATGGTTTCTTTCACTCTACAGTAGAAAAGTTAATGGTGACAGAAACTCCAGAGTCCACAAAATCAAAAACATTTACAATCCAGCCCTCGACAGAAAAAATTTTCTGACTCCGCTTTAGAACACTGTCTTCAATTTTCCTACCCAAATAATTGTAACAGCAGCAAAGGCAAGTCGCCTTGGGAGATGTAGAGGGTTAGCCTTGAGCAATAGCCATAAACATGCTATTTGTTAGGCTTTTATCTTTAAAGCTTATGTGAATTTTATATCTTGGACCCAATTATATTCATGTTTTAATGCAAAAAATATATATTTTTTCATCTAAAAATGATCTAGATGAGTAGTGTTTATCCTCTGAGGTCCCCCCTCTGCAAGGATGAGTATAAAAATGGCATGAGCACCTTAGATTGCAAACCATGACCTCCGTTCCTCCTCCTCATAGACCTAGATGAAAGGAAGGCTCCAGGAATATTTTAGTGTCCACTGGACCTCACCACATACCCATAAATTCTTATCACCCCAAAGTCCTGCTGGGCAAGCTGCAAAAAGGGCATTCAAAATAGAATCCTGAATGCCCTTATTCTTCACTGAATGTACTTTAGGTCTATGCCCCATCGCACTGAGGAACTAGCGAGAGATCGTATTATTCCTCCCCAGGCAGTTTTTAAAAACTATTTAGAGAGAGCTATCTCACAACCAGATTTATCTGTGGGAAAGTTTTCAGACTTGGGGCTTTATGGGAGATTTTTTGAAGCCCACCTTTCTCATAAGGGTCAATGGCATTTCATCTCTAGCTTAGATAAACAGCGTGCCATATAAATTACTGTGTTCTGCTATTGGCAGCCATGCAACAAGTATTTTCCCATCAGGATGCTGGCAAGACAGGTTAGTACAACACAGAGCATTTGAGGGGGCATTTGCCTCTGATTTCTGCATACATTCTATCACATCTAGGATCTGGGGGCTTCGAATGGTGATTAGGGAGTTTCTCCTGGGTAAATAAATGACTAGGACCTTTCAGGGGAAACAAGGAATTCCATCAGAGAAGACTGAGATTTACCAGGAAGAGAGACTGTGAGAGCAAAAGAGAGGCCCCAGGGAAGAAGTAATTCAGAGAGGTCTCAGGTCTCTGGATGTAATAACAACAAAAAGGGGGAAGGAGTTTGTTTCTGTTCTGTTTTGTTTGAAACTCATAGATATAGAGAAAGAATAGAGGCTTGCCAGAGAAGAGGAGGGTGGGAAGTGGGTGAAAAAGGTGAAGGGGAATAAGAGGTACAAACTTCCAGTTATAAAATAAAAAGCCATGGGGATGCAATGTACAGCATAGGAAATATAGCCAATAACATCGTAACTTTGTATGGGGAGACAGGGCTACTAGGCCCACTGTGGTGATCACATTATAAGGTATATAAATGTCAAATCTCTATGTTGTGCACCTCAAACTAGTCCAATATTGTATACCAACTATAACAAACTATAGTGATTTTTTTAGAAGAAGGAATGATTCATGGAGATGTCAAGCAATGCATGACTCTTAAAGGGACTTTATTTGTGTGAGAAGGGAAAGGATAACTTTATTATCTATCCTCTGTCTGTCCATAATGATAATAATTCATGGGACCCAACGGGACAAGCATTGACGATACAGTGTGGCAAACACGCAGTCAGCTGACCATTCCCTTCCAGCTGTTGCTAGTAAAATGCCACATAAAAATCATAAGCTCTTGTCAGGATTTGTCATAAAAACGAGTAATAGGAACTCAGAAGTAACAGTCCTGGCGAGAGGCAAATACAAGTTTCTCTGGTGCCGTTGGGAGATCTGTGGGAAGGGAAGTGGGTGAACCCTCCTGGGACAACTGAACACCACAAAGGGTCATTTCCCTCCCTATTCCAAAGCTCCTGTCCCCCACACCAACCGCTGGCCAGCAGCCCAGACCAGGCCTCAAGGGGAGGAAAGTGCTCATTACAGCAATAGACTGCTTCACCCTCAGACTGGAATTTAAACTGCCCAAATAACTACATCCTGATTACAATTCACTTATGCCACAGACAATAAAATTAATATCCTGGGTGGGGAGGGGCAACATGACGGGATTTATAGGCTCATAGATGGGGTTCTCCTCCCTCACCTCCCCAATTCCTTTTCACCTTTCCTATATCTATGTAACGTAAAGAGACTGCAGTGAACACAGGTGCACTCATGCTGCTTCACACTAACATGAATTCTGGGAAAGAAAAGGCTTCACAGTTCAGGTTGGGAAGATTCCTCTAAAAAAGACTTAAAATCATAGCAAGAAATTTTTGACATTTCAACATCCATCTATCCCAGTTTAGATAAATAACATGCATTATGAGAACTTAATCTGCAACACAAGCAGATGATTACTCATATTTCAAAAGAGCTTTCCATTTGAGTTTCTTTCAATGGGTAATTCCCCTGTTCACAACACGGTTTTGAAAGTCACTTCAACTCTTCAGAAGCACGTGTTATGCATAAAGCAAAGTCTGCTTGCATTTTTATTTACGGTGTCCCCAAAAGCCTTTTAAAATTCATCCTATAAATCCTCACTGCTATCTTCTTATGGGGGAGAAAAATAGAGAAACAAATTAAAAAATCCTTCCATCATCCCACCGGTGTGGCTCAGTGGTTGAGCATCAACCTATGAACCAAGAGGTCATGGTTCAATTCCTGGTCAGGGCACATGCCCAACTTGCAGGCTCAATTCCCACTGTGTGACGCGCAGAAGGCAGCTGATCAATGATTCTATCTCATCACTGATGTTTATATCCCTCTCTTCCACTCCTTTCCTCTCTGAAATCAATAAAAATATATTTAAAGATAAAATCCTTCCATCAACATTTTAACCATTCAGTAGCAAATTCTTCCCAGTAAGATGTTTATGTCCACTGGACTCCCGGCACCTGAAACACAATAACCCTAGCACTGTTTCCCAAGGCAGAGATTTCTAAAACAAAGGCAGGGTGCAGAAGTATGAAGCTGATTCAGACAGTATGATTCAAACACAAACACAGCTCCAAGGTGCGTGAGGCGTGAAATCTCTGTGCTGGAAACCTGGGTCACCCGCACGGTGGAATCCAGTACCTTTTCCTGTGTGCACATTCCGGGTAGGATGCTCTAAGCACTGGCCAGTTTCCTTGAGTAAGAGTTGGCAAGAGTCAGGCACGGAGCGGGACAAAGACGGGACAAAGACGGGGGTTACAAAATGGCCCTCGCAAAAAAAGCCTAGTGCTGCAGGGCAATAGCGAGGACCAGTGATTATTCCCTACCATTTGACAGAAAAAATAGATGACACATCATGGTCACTGAACACTTATAGCATGTAAAGCTGTCCTCTGCATTTTCATCTGCATTAACCCACACAATCTGTCTCTGATGCCTTAACACTCTTATAAATAGATAGCCCCTGAGTTGTTGTGGCTTTTGTTTGTTTTGTTTTGTTAATGCTCACATGAGGATATTTTTCCATTGATTTTTAGGGAGAGTGGAAGAGAGAGGGAAAGACAGAAAGGAGCATCAGTGTGAGAGAAACACCTCAGTTGGTTTCCTCCTGCACAAGCCCTGACCATGGCCTGGGCTAGGGAGGAGCCTACAACCGAGGTATGTGCCCTTGGCTAAAAACTCCCGGGATCCTTTGGTCCGCAGGCCAAGGTTCTATCCACTGAGCCAAACCGGCTCCAGCCCAAACAGTTGTTTATGTAGGTTGTAGCCATACACTATACATTTAAATGGAGAAAAAGTGTAGAAATTCACTGGTTCATTTATTTTTTTTTAATATATTTTTATTGATTTCAGAGAGGAAGGGTGAGGGAGAGAAAGAAACATCAAAGATGAGAGAGAATCATTGATCAACTGCCTCCTGCACAATTGTGGATCGAGCCTGCAATTCCGGCAAATGCCTTGACCAGGAATCAAACTGTTCATAGGTCAATACTCAACCACTAACCCAGTGCAGCCTGGCCAGGCTCATTAAAAATAATAATAATAATAAAGCTATTACACACTAACAGAGATAACTTTCTTATGAAGAGTAACAATATTTTACAAAGCAAAAAAAAAAAGTGAGAAGGGTGCACTGTTATATTTTGGCAACTCTCCATAATTTCTGTCTCAATAGAAGGCAGTTGGACTCTCCTGCTTCTGCATTCAATTGGTGCACTCCCCCAGGTCATACTGTTATATTCGCCTCAACAGAATTGCATGTGCAGTCACATGGGAATGAACGTGAACAGGGCAGATAATATCATGTGTTATCATGAAAACAGTTTGGCCTTGTGGCCCTCTGAAAAGTCTTAGGGACTCCTAAGGACCCCTGCCTTACAAATTTAGAACAAATATTTCCATGAGCAAACTAGCATCGAGAGGTCAAGGGCTTCTGCAGGGACTCACTGCTAGAACAGGTAAAAGGCGAAGAGCATAACAGTTCCTCTCATCTGGTTGTTGCAAGGATCGAGATCATAAATGCAAGGGTTGTGCATGCCACTTGGCCTATCACAAGTGGCCAAGACATTAATATTTCCTGTTGGGCAAGATCTAGTGGAAAACCAGGGAAACTTTGCACATTTCTGATCAACTGACCACAGTTTCCACCAGCAAGAAAGTTAAATCTCCACAGCAGGTGCTGGAGCATGGACCCTGTCACAGCCCCTGGGCTGGAAGCTGTCCTCAGTGACTCAGGGACTCCATGGCCTCATTCCACCCTCCATCAGGCAGATGATGGCGGCGGGCTGCGCTGCTCACCGTCACCTTGTTCCTTGGGAAACCTGAGCAAGCCAAGAGAGCTGCTCCATTATTTACAGCCTCCTTTTGCATCACACGGTACTTACCAGGAACCCTCAGCACACAGGCCCCAGTGCCTCTGCTCTGTGCAGCCAAAGCCCTCCTCGGAACTGGCACCTGGGTCTTCCCGTCCAGGAGCTCGGCTCTCCTTGTCCATCACTGTCTGAACCCACAGGTCCTCCTCACCTGCCTGCAGAGGGCCACCGGAGCAGAGAGCACCAGGGGCTTGCAGGTCACTTTTCCCGGGGTTTGGGGAGTGAGACCACCTGATGAAGTGGGTCTGGTGCAGCTCAGGCCACTGCGCTCTCAAAATGCTACCTGGACAGAAGGCAGGAGCAAGAGGTGCCTGAAGCTGTCGCTCCCATCCAAGTGCACTCACGGACCTGTCCCTGCAGCACTGCAACTGGTCTCCCCGTTTTCACTGTGATTGTCCTACACACACACAGGTCTAACCTCCACCAGCCGCCAAAAATATGAATATAATGGACAACATAAACTTTAGAAATATGAATATAATGGACAACATAAACTGATGAACAAAAACAGATCCAGAGACAGAAAAGCATCTATGAGACCGTCAAACCCCCTCAGAGGTAAAGTAGGGGAGGGTGGGGGTACGGGGAGAGATCAGCCAAAGGACTTGTATGCATGCATATAAGCCTAACCAATGGACACAGACACCAGGGGGGTGAAGGCATGAGCTGGGTTGCGGGGTGGAGGTGGGGGCCAGGGGGGGTTAAGGACGCATATGTAATACCTTAATAAATCAATAAAACAAATAATATAGAAGAGAGAAGGTCAGTTTCCCTGCTACCATGCTCCCAAGGACCCCCCCACTCAGATGGAGTAAACACCAAACTCCTTCACTGGGCTTATAAGGCCCTTCCTATGGCCTTTCCTCTGCCTGCTCCCACCAGCACAGGGCTCCTCCAGGACCTCAGACGTCAGCACCCCCTCCAAGCGGCCTTTCCCGAAGCCCACTCTGCAGACTAGCCTCTCCACCCCTCCATCCCATGGCGTTCGAGAAGACAGAGCACTTGCTCTCGGGATGTGACTGATGCATCGCCACTCTCCCTCCAGCCACACCTCCCTCTTAGAACCTGAGCCCCAGAGAGCGAGGTCTCCACCCATCCTCCGCGCGGTCG
Source organism: Lasiurus cinereus (assembly GCA_011751065.1). Taxonomy (NCBI): domain Eukaryota; kingdom Metazoa; phylum Chordata; class Mammalia; order Chiroptera; family Vespertilionidae; genus Lasiurus; species Lasiurus cinereus. Next base: position 5,253,880 of record JAAGEH010000079.1, on the reverse strand, counting down.
CCAGCGCCGGGCAGAGCCTAGGTGCTCCGCAAACCTGGATCGAATGAATGAAGCAGCGGGCCAGGGGGCCGCGAGAGTCCCGGGCTGGTGCCCCGGGTGCCCCGGCGGCTGGGCCACGGGCACAGACGGGCCGGGGGGCGCCGGCGGGACCCGGCAGCCCCCCCACCGCCGCGGAGCGCGCGCCGGGCCGGGCTCGGCAGGTGCCTCTCCGGAGGCAGAGCGCTCCCTCGCGGGGCAGCGCCGCCCCGACCTCGGGCACTCACCATGGTGACCCGGCCGCCTCCGCCCCAGCTTGCCGAGTGCCGAGCGGCGAGAGCCAAGTGCAGGAGCCCGCGCGCCTGACAGGTGAGGCATCTGCCTCAGACCATGGCTGCTTCCCACAATGCCCTCGAACTGAAAGTTTGCAGACTCCTCCTCCCCGCCGGCTCCCCTGCCGCTCCCCCCGTCACCCCTCCTCCTCTCCTCCCCTCCTCCCCCGCCCCTCGCCCCGCCCAGCGCCGCGCCGGCGGCCTCAGGTGACAATTCACCTGCGCGCCTCCGATGCAGGATGCAGCCGGGCAGGAAAAGAGAGTTTTAGCTGTCCTTTTCAGCAGACCCCAAACAAGGCCCCTGAGGTTGGAGTTAAGAGACGGGGGAGGTCCAGGAGGTGAGCAGGAGCCAGCAGGCAGTGGGTCTTCCCTGCATTAGGGCATCCTTTACACCCAAAGCCCGCAAGGCAGCAACAGCCTCCAACCTCCAGGTTCTCAAAAATCTCAGTGCCTCCGTATCCCGGCTTTCTGTTGCTACAGGCCTGATGGCTTCCACTCCTGCATCTGCCTGAGGGCCCTGAAAGAGATTTATTTAACAATTAAACCGCAGATGATGGAGTGAGTTTGCCTCCCGGCAGAGGGTCCACAGTTACTGCGAATTCAGGAGAGCTGCTTTCCAGACTTCTAATTCTCAGGCCAGGGCCCGTTTTCTCTCCATCTTGGACCTGTTGCCTCCTGGTACCTGGATCATCTCTTTCTGATTTCAAAGCAGGGCTCAGTCCTCTCGCACACACCTTGCTGACTGATCTATGGAGAACACCTACAGTCTTCGCTTTAAGGGTTTATTTCTAGGGGAAAAGATTGGGAAGACTACAGGTGAGTCTGAAAGCTGGTAAAATCTCCGGTAATTAAGTAAAAGATTAAAGCAGGACAGAGTTCCCTGTGTGGTTCGTGTGAGGGGAAGTTTGATTAGAGAATGAGGGGAATTTAACTTAAAAACTATTGCCATCCCTTGCCTTCCCTCATGACCTTGCTGAGATAGGCCATGGATGCTATCCTGGGCTTCTCCCCCAGATGTTCTTACCTCCAGATTCTCAAATCACACCCCAAACCACTCTCAGGGCGGGACACTTCACATAAGTTATCTTACCTGGCCTTCAAGACAACTTGTAATTCAATACATGGTTTTGCAGATACGTTCTCCCATTTTATAGGTTGCCTTTTTATTTTGTTAATATTTTCAACCTTGTGCAGATCAGAGGCTAAGACCCAGAGGCAGTGAGGCCAAAGAAGGCACAGACAGCAACCAGAGGCAGGGCTGAGCCTGGCATTGAGGGACTCGGGCTCAAGCCAATTCCCTCCGGAGCCTCCCTCCTGGCAGACCCACTCAGAAGGCAGCATGGGTCAGCAATGTTTACTCAGAACAGTCACTGTCTCGGTGGGATAACTTGAATGTTTGAGTCTTGACTTTCCTATCTCATCTTTGCTCCCTTTCAAACGCCAGGCTCTACATGAGGTCAGCAAGGAGGCCAACCCCATCGAGGCCCCAGAGGCTCTATAACACAAGATGTTTCACTGTGAAGAGGGCTTCCCTGGCCTAAGCCTGACAGGGCCTTTAGATTCAAAATCTGCTGAGTATTCCCCTAAAACTACAAGACCAAAGTGAAAGGCAAAAAGCGATCCAAAAACAATAGCTTTCCAGGAAGCACTGATTCAGGTAGAAACCCAAATAGTGACCCATTAAGGAAGTGAATGCAAGGGATAGTTATGAGAAAGGGAAGGGGAACAGTTACTGAATAGGAGGAAGAAATAGAAGGGGCAGATAAGCTAAGTAGTGACGCTCGTTCTAAAGAATGTCTTTAATTTTCAGTTCTAGTTATCACAAACAGTCCAAAGTGGCTTTGCCCAGTTTTAATATTCCAGAGGTTTGAGGAGCAAAATGTGCAAGGCAGCTCCTGGGGAATGGCAGCTTTGATTTTAAAGTGGCTCCATTTATGTTATTTCTCACAATTGGCAGAAGCCAGGGTGTACAGTGTGTTGTATGTTTCAGATTAGGCCATCCCTGAACCAGTGCACGCAATTCTTGTGTTTGTGTACTGACTCACAACACAATGTCCTGGTCTTACAGGTCAACTTGATTTATGAGTTTCGCCTCTCTAATCACTCCATAGTTGCATGGTAACAGAAGATATAGAGCATGCAGTAAAGGCCACCCTGGAGTCCACTGGGAGAAGAAGAAATTAGGCACTTAACAGTAAAATTATGCCATTCTAGAAAATGTTAATTTTCTAGAAATTAAGAGAGATCAAACCATGAGTTAAAAATAATGAAGAAGGTTTGTCAGGAAGTCTTTCTTTCCAATCATAATGGTAACCTGGTTAAATGTTAACTAAACTAAAGATAAATGGAATGGGGAGGAGGAACTCCTGGGTTTCTCATTTTGTTAGTCTTGTTAAATACAAGACACGTCAGCAAAGTGGGCTGATGGTTATCAGTGTTATACCTACAAGAAATAAAGGAAATGGAATGCAGATACATCTTGTTGGTCTGGCAATTACAATCACCACTAAAAATGCAGTAGATGTCAGTATAATGGGTGTCAAGTAAAACTGAAAGTCTTTGATTTTTAGATTCCATATATAAGTGAAACCATATAGTATTTCTCTTTCTCTGATATATGTCTCTTAGCACAATACCTGCTGGATCCATTTATATTGTTGCACAGGGCAAGATTTCATTTTTATTTTATTTTATTACTGCTTTGTAGTCAAACAAACACAACAAAATAAAACTAATATAATATTTTACAGAAACTATACTTAAACCAAAAATAATACATTTCATGATTTTTCCATTTTAAATAAAGATTGAGAGACTTTGAAACAATCAAAACATTTTCACATGAGGACCGGCCCTTGACTTGATCCTCCAGTCAGTGTTTGGAGACTTGCCTTCCCCACCCTGGGTCTTGGTTTATAAGGACTGGCATCATTCATTTCAAAAGTGCATCCCACTGATATCAAACTACATTATAGGCCACAGTAATCAAAACAGCATGGTACTAGCATAAAATTAAAAAAACCAAAGTGCATCCCACTTTGGTCTGACTTTTGCTACAACTTCCTCACTCCTTACATCCACTGAACTTTGGAATGCTGAGTGCTCAGACTATCGCCACCCTCCAGGCAGGTCTTGTGGCTGCTCAACATGACCAGTGGGGGTGCGGATGAATCTCCCAAGATGTAGATGTGATGTTTGGGGGCCAGACTTCTAGCTGGGTAATAAGACAAACTTCCTTAGGTTTGGTCCGAAGCTGGATGCCACGTTGGTATCAAACACTGTTCGTTTTCTATGAAACTCCTTGGTTGGTTTTTACATGTCAACATCAGGTAGAGAATCATTAGCCTTGGTGCTCCTGATAAGCATCCACCTTTAGTTTTGTAATCCTGTGGCCATGTATAGGCTGAATATAAGTATAGAGTCAATTGATAAACGTATGTGTTGGGCAAGGGACTGAACCTCAAGACCAGTGATAAAAAATCTGGACAGGGAGTGGGGAGGGCGATGGAGAACAATCAGAACCATCTAGCCCTCCAGTGAGTTGAAGCAGGGGAGGGGTTGAGAGCTAACCCCTGCTCTGGTAATGTGGCTCCTTGGACCCGTGCTGAGTGCTGGGACTGTTTTACAGAAGGAGAGGTGTTTATCTCAGTAGGAAAATGTGACAGTTTCCAGGTTCTTTAAGCATTTGGAATGAGGGAAGAAACCTAAAAACGATTATGTGAAGTGGGAGAGAGCAAGGCAGAGATAGGATCAAGATTCTGTGTTCTCTTAAGGGTGGCCATGCTTTAGAGGAGGGGTCTGAAAAAGAGGTATTTCAGAAATTTGTTAACCTAGATGCATGGAAGCAATGGATGGGGCTTATTTATGGCAGATATAAACCTTCCTCTAAAGCAGTGGTTCTCAACCTGTGGGTCGTGACCCCTTTGGGGGTCAAACGACCCTTTCACAGGGGTCACCTAAGACCATCGGAAAATGCAGATATTTACATGACGATGCATAACAGTAGCAAAATTTCATGGTTGGGGGTCATCACCACATGAGGAACTGTATGTAAGGGTCATGGCCTTAGGAAGGTTGAGAACCACTGCTCTAAAGACTTATAAGCCTGGGGCGTGGCTATCCAGGTAGGGATTTATGATTAGATCATCCTGTGCAAATTGACTGTACCTCTGCTGTGCCCACCAGCCATGCCCACCAGCCACGCCCATCAGAGAATCAAAGCGAGTATGCATATTAACCCAACCAAGATGTCTACAGCCACAGAGAGAGCAGGAGAGAGGCTTGGGTTGCCCCTGGCGATGGAGGAAGCCAAGCTTTCCACAAACCCTGGCTGGTCCAGGCCTCTGCTTAAGTTTCAATGGCTGTGTGAGCAGAAGGCTTGGTTCCATTTCAGGCTACAAAGTTTCAATTGTAGAAGATAAATAAATCCCAGGTACCAGGGCCTCCGCTTGGGTCACTGGGGGGCATGGCTGCCCTGCAAACCACCATAGGCCCCTTGCCCAGGCCAACCCATACCCCAAAGGAATACCCACCTTGATGCAGGACAACTTTCAGGGCAAACCAGGTGGCCACCACCCGTGCACCAAGCCTCTATCCTATCTAATAAAAGAATAATATGCAGATTGACCATCACTCCAACACACAAGATGACTGCCCCCATGTGGTCAAAAGATCCTGCCCCTATGTGGATACACTATGGCTACCACAAGATGACCAGCAGGGGAGGGCAGGTTGGCAGAGACAAGGTCTGCAAGGGAGGGCAGTTAGTTGTGGGTGATCAGGCCAACAGGCAGGGCAGTTGGGAGGGACCAGACCTGCAAAGGAGGACAGTTGGGGGTGATCAAGCATGCAGAGGAGGACAGTTAGGGGTGACCAGGCAAGCAGAGGAGGAAAGTTGGGGGTGATCAGGCCTGCAGGGAAGGGCAGTTGGGGGGGACTCAGGCTTGCAGGGTAGGGCAGTTAGGGATGACCAGACCTGCAAGGGAGAGCAGTTAGGGGTAACCAGGCCCACAGGGGAGGGAAATTAGGGGCAAACAGGCTGGCAGAGGAGCAGTTAGGCATCAATAAGGCTGGCAGGCAGAAGCGGTTAGGGGCAATCAGGAAAGCAGGCAGGTGAGTAGTTGGGAGCCAGCAGTCCAGGCTGTCTGCCTGCCCGTTTAGGCCGATCCAGGTAGGGGTCCCAGATTGGAGAGGGAGCAGGCTGGGCTGAAGGATACCCCTGCACAAATTTCGTGCACTGGGCTTCTAGTGTGTATGTGTGTGTATATATATGGCTAAGCGACCGTCCAACCAACCAACTAGCTGACTGGCCAGTAGGTATGACATGCATTGACGACCGAGTGACAGCAACTTTGCAGAGTGCCCTCTTCCACTCTGGGACCCCACAGGGTTGTCAGACTGCAGTTTCAGCTAGATCCCTGCAGGCTAGGCCAAGGGACCCCACCTGCTAGAGCGCCCCCCCCGCCTCACTCCCTCACTTTGCAGATGCCCTTCCAGCCCTGGCACTGCCCCAGGTGCAGCTGGGGAGGAACTGCAGGAGGTTGGCTCCAGGGCATGTCTGACTCCTCTCGTCCAGTCCCACGCTGCCGGCCACCTCCTAATTAATTTCCTTTTAATGTGCATGAATCTTGCACTGGCTTCTAGTATATACACTAAGTGGCCAGATTATTATAATCTCTGAACACATAATAATCTGGCCACTCAGTATATATACTAAATAGTAATAACATGCACCAGGCCTCTAATATACACACTAGAGGCCCAGTGCATGAATTTGTGCATGGGTGGGGTCCGGCCAGCCAGCCTGGCCAGCGGGAGGGCACATGGGTGGTTGCCTGGTCTGCCTGCTAGTTGAACTCCTGGTTGAGGGGACTACTTGCATATTAGCCTTTTATTATATAGGATATACACCGAGTGGCCAGATTATTATGCAGAGATCATAATAATCTGGCCTCCAAGTGTATATAAAAAGAAACAAGCAGCATAGTAATCTGCACACAGAGATTTATTGTCACCTGAGGAAATGTCAGCAAGCAGTCCCCTTACACAGAGAGATTTATGTGAGCAAATATTCTCCCTTCTTCTGTTGAAGAACAGGTCCTTTGCCTTATACTTTCTGACCTTGTGACATTACACCATCATAAATCCCCTGTTATTTGCTGGCATTTTTCTAGAATGGATCAGTATTCTAAAAAGTGTTAAGGTAGTAAATACTGGCTTCTAATCTTAAAAGCCAGTATTTAAAACACACATTCTAATCTCTTGATCTAGTATTTTAAGAGTTGGGTGAGGGCATAATTTGCTAGGAATTCATGTAGCAGTAGAGGTTTTCTGTGCAGGCTCATCCTCCTTTCTTTTGTCTACTTTCTTTTTTCCCCACTATAATTACATGATTTAGTATATATTTTTGTAATTTTTAAATTTTCATTTACAGTTGACATACAATATTGTATTAGTTTCAGGTGTACAAACAACATAGTAACTAGATATTTATATACCTTCTAAAGCGATTGCCCCAATAAGTCTAGTACATATCTGACACCACGCATAGTGATTACCATTGGCTATTTTCCTAAATCACCGTCCTTTCCTCTCTAGTTACTTGTTTCCTCTCCTGCCACACTTGTTTCACACTCGTTTTCTCCCCACTCCCACCTTTAAGAAAGCAATGAGATTGTTCCAGATGTTCTTGTAAGTTATCACTTCTCTGTTGTAGATGCGGAAACCGAGACTCAGAATAGTTAAACAACTTTGACAAATGCAGAGCTGGGATTCAGGTTTGGGTGATCTTGGCTCCAAAGTCCATTATCTTTTCACTATAGTTATCTTTCAGCCACCAGCATGCAGACTTTGTGCTTTCTTTTATTCTTGTCCTCTTCATTCCCTTGGCTGTATTATTTTAGCCACGCCTTTCAGCATTGTGAGCAAGAGTCTGATGGGTTCCTTGTCTTGCACTCAGCATTCATACCTCCACCTCTAGCCTGATGAATCACTACCCTGGGCACAGTCAGGGGCCCCAGTGATTGATGGGAGACTCAAACATCCATGAGGGGAGTCCTGCTGAGGCCATAGGAGGCCCCGAGAACTCTGGCCCCTCTCATGGGAGCCAGTGGACTTCAGACTTTGGTGTGCACAGAATCACCGAGGAAACAGGCTCAAGATACCGAGCCCAGCCCTGCCCAGAGAAATGCTGATAGCGAGGTAGCTGTGTGCTCAGATTCTCCCGCAAGGCTTCAATTTTAGTCCTGGCCTCACCACTGCTTAGCTCTGCAACCTTGGACTGATTGTGTAGCGTCTCTGTGCCTGTTTCTTCATTTATAAGTGGAGATGATATTATTATGCAATTCATAGTTTTTCTGTGTGAGAATTAACCACAATCGTAATACCTGCAAAGTGTTTCACATGGTGCCTGGTACATAGTATGCTCTTAATAGAAGTCAACCATCCTTTGACACTATAGTTTGTGAGCCTCTTTCTTGGATGGGTGAATGAATATTTCCCATACCACTACAAATCAAAGCTCTTGTTCAGACTGCATCCTCCTCAAGAAAAGTAATAGAGTTCAAGTTCTGAGTTATCCCTCTGCCCCTGGCAACCACACACTCTCCACAGGCCCCAAAGTCAGTTTAGTTTCAATTTGGTTCAGACCCGAAGCTGCCTACTAAGAAGCTCCCCCTCAGGGCTACCTAGGTAGAGAACTCCAAAGCCAGGGCACCTATCCCCGTTTTTGTTTTTTTTTTTTAACATAAATAACTGGAGAACCTCCAGTTTATGAAGACTCCAGAGACATTTCCTTATTTACAAGTACCACATATTTGGCATTCTGTATTAAGTACCTACTATGTGCTGGGCACTGTTCTGGGTGCATAGTACCCTGCCTTATGTGAATGCATAATTCAGTATATAGTAGTAGACCAGTTCATCCACAAAAACAGTATACTTGGAGACTGTGATGAGCTCTGTGATGGCTAAACCAGGGATCAGTGATAGAGAACAATGGGAAGCTACACCAAAGGGAAATAAAGGGTGAAACTCGGAGGAAGGGACACCTAACCAAAGGCTGGAAGGAAAGCAGCCAGGTGAAGGGGCTGGGAGAGGACGGATGAGTGCTTGGAGGCACTAAGGAAGACAGGTGGGGCTGGAGCACCTGAGGGAGCAGGACAATCCAAGATCTTGTCCCAAGTGAGGCAGGCTTTGTGGGCTCTGCTAAAGAAGAACTGCTTTTAGCCTTCTGTGCAAAATGGCACCCACATCTTACTGGCCATACGATTAAAGAATCATGAACAGAATGCTTATTCCACAATCCCTTCTCCCCTGTCTGAATCCCTTTTTAAACGCCATCACCCATCTCGGGCCTTGGCAGTGGAGATATTCGCTTATCTGAGCCCCTCCATGCAACACAGAAAATTATTTTTCTTGGATGTGGTTATTGGGAATGTTCCCCATTTCTCGTTTCATTTTCCGTTTTGTAACCATTGAACATTTGCCTAGCTAGTCCTCTTGCATCAAATCTACACCTCCAGGCAAAATGAGAGCTCGCATATTAGCTTTGAGTTTCATTTCTGGTAAAATGAAGCTCTCAGAGCAGTAAATACCCTTGTCTCTCCTTGCCAGACTTAAGGACTAGATGCCAACAGTCTTGAGAGTATGTAATAAGGCTTTCAAAGACCAGAAGACCAAACTAATTTCAAAATAAGGCATGACCATGGTGACACCCTGTGTTCATTTTGAGGAACAGCTACCAATATGAACCTTTTTTTTTCCCTATCTCAGGAAAATTAAAGTGGGAAAACATCCATTATGCACTTGGCCCATTCTTAGGAACTTTATTTTTCCTGTAATTGGTCTCCACCTTCCCAAGTACAACTAAATAAAAAAGAATGTCAGTTCAATTCGGTGGACCTAAGAAGTAGGGCCAGCAATGAACTGTCTTTCAACCACCAAGCCTTGGTGTTCTCATCGGTAAAAATAGAAGCTTGGACTGTGTACTGCCCAGGGTCTTTTCTAAAATCCCAGGAGCCTTTGATGAGAACTGGAGATCTGGGTTCTCATCTTGCCTTTGACTTTGGTGGTCCAGTCACTGACCTTCACTAGGTCTCAAGGTCATGGAAGAGGTGAAGGTTTGGATTCAGTGTTCTCTTAGTCACTTTTTAGCTCCTTTACACATGTAACTTTCAAAATTTTCACCCAACTTTGCAGGCTCGACAGAGTCACTGTTGAAGTCACTGGCAGCCCCATGCATGGCTCTCAGGCTGGTGCAGCTACCACTGCACTGTGGTTTCTGTCCCCCAAAAATAGGGCATGAGTGACAATGGCCAATCAGAAAACAGAGAAGAAAGATTGACATGAAACCACCGGTACAACTTGGGCTTTCAGACACCGCCTAATCCAGCAGGACCGGGAACCAGGTCTGACACTATCTTTGTCTTGACGAGGGTACAAAGACTTGACCTACGGGGGATGAGGGCCTCTGCGTACCTTGAAGTCCCTGAGACTTATGAGTCTTTGAATTTCTGATCTCCTGGCCCACTCTGGCACATCAAAATAGCTCACACTTACTGGGTATTGAGTGTATGGCAGGCAGTGTTTAAAACACTTTATATGCAATAACTTGTTTAATCTACATTACAACACTCCCTGGAGGCAATTATTCTCCCTACCTTGCACTTAAAGAAATCTGGCACTGGATTTCCTTATAATTAGTGTCTGTAAGGTAGGGAGAGTAATAACTGGTCTGAGACCACACAGCTCCTCCTAAAAGGGATTCCAGTCCAGATGGCCAGCTCTACAGCCTGGCTCTTGGCCGCCCTCCAATGCCCCCCACACCACAACTGCTGCCGAGTATGTGCTCAATACATACATGTTGAATGAATCAATGTTGTATAAATGCTTTACTGAGTAAAAATAAAACTCACTTCAGACCCCACTGAGGAACAGCCCTGTGCTCCAGAGTCCTCTAGCACCTTCCCTTTTTTTTTTTCCTGAACCTTAAGTGATTCTCGGCCAGCAGCTCTATCCCAGGCCCCTGGGAGTTTTCCCCCTCCGTGTCTACAGACCACTACTGGCCACTCTTGAAGAGTGAGTCTCACCCACAGCCTCAACCCTGCTCGATCAGACTTCACCAGGTCCTTCTTTAACCGGTAACAAGTGTCCTAGGGTCTGGGCCAGTGGAACTTGTGTGGTACTATCCAGTATCAAACTTTTGTGAAAGCCTCTATGTTCTTCTTAGCCTGTGAACCAGGAACTCAGGATGAGCTACACAACATAACTCAACTCTCCACCCAAAAGTGAGCTTTGCCTCAAGCGGCATGTCCACACAGCACTCTCATCTTCTCCATCCCCTTCTCCGAGGCAGGTTCCATCTCCACTTCTTCAGAACTCCTGTGGTCTCAAAGGAAGCTGGTTCCCGGTGGACAACAGGGTAGAAGCTACACAGCATTTTCTTTCTGATCTAACCTCCAAGGTCGCCCAGTGTCACTTCTCACTCTGCCACATTCTATTAGTGAGTCACTAAGATTGGCCGGGACTCAAGGAAAGAAAACACTCAATAACACAGTATAAGAATTTGCAGAAACATTTCAAAACCAACATACCCACCAAAGTGCAGTCATCTTAAAGTTAAGTCTTATGATGACTAGAGACTCAGAACTACCAGTTGATGTTTTAGAAAAGCAAGAACCTCTCATCACGTCCTTCATGTACATATCCTCTATAACCGGTGTCTGGAAACTGTAGCGGTAGTTTGTCAGGTGGAATAAGATGAGCAGAAATGATAGGAGAGGGGACAGCCACCACAGTTTCATTGCCTAAGAAAGTTCACGAGTTCCTTTTCATTTAGGCACATAGCAGCCACATTGTACACATATAAGCATTATTATTTGTTTAGTGCCAACTATGGGAGGAAAACAAGTGTGGTTAGACAGGAGCAAGCAAGGAGAGCATCATAGATGTCAGGAAAAGGTACCATTCTAGAACTCAGATCATGCCATTTCTGTATATAACCCAGTGTTCACTCAGCACTGGGTTATATACAGAAATGGCATGATCTGAGTTGTGTGTTGAAATCCGGCTGGAAGGGCAGAGGCAGGCTCAGGAAGACTGGTTAGGAGGCTACTAGAACAATCCAGTTGACAGTGGAAGGACTAGACCACGGTTAACAGTAGTCAAATGGTGACACGTGTTCTGGAATACATTTGAAGGTGGGCTTGTGCCAAGGCTTGTGCCTGCAAGCTTGCTTATGTTTTCAGCTTGCAACTTAGGATTCATTTGATAGGTTAACAGATGTGACTACTGAAGCAAGAGATCATATCTGACCTTAAAATACAAGAAATGCAAAAGTACATTAGTAACCTGGAAATAAAGCCCCACATTACTTGTGTAAATAATTATTTTTACACAAGTAAATCCAGAAGTGAACAAATTTCGGTTTGGCCATATGCTTTTACCTCTCCCTTTCTTCCTCTTTTTAGTACCGCATGGGGTTAATTCAACCAGATGTTCCTACTTATTTATAGAGGTTGCTCCCCACCGAGTTCCTCTAACTCCAGGTAACAGCTTAATGAAGTGCACATAACACAACCTTTTTTTGCATATTCAGCCTTATGTGACATTGTCAAAGAATGGGAAGAACATACGTAGGTGTGCTCTCCAATCTGTTGAATCAATAAATGAAACACAGAAAAGATTTAGAGAATCAAAGGGCTAATGAAGCCTTTAAGGACTGAGCAGGTCCTGTGTGAAGGGCATTGAGGATGTAGACATAGAGGCTGGTCCCTGCCTTACAGAGCTTCAGGCTGGAACCAGAGTTGGTTAGCAGGTCGTTACCATGCACCTGTAAAGTCTCATGATGTGAGTCCAATCACAGTAGTGGGTCCAAAAGAATAGTTTACATAAACTTGCAATTGTTCAAATTCAATTTTCCTGGCTATGGCTTAAAGTATCTTGAGTTCAATAAACTGCAAGCAGGCAAATCTTGTCATCACAGAATTAACTGAGAGAATTCACAGCTATGGAAGTATCTGATTATTTTCCATTCTCTTACCAAAAACTTAGTATCACATTTATTGAATAAGGGAATGATACCTGTAATTCTGACATATTAAAATCACGTGACTGTTTTGTGACTTTATTAGTTGGATTTGATTTTCATGGTAGAGGCTACAGGCTATTTATTGGCTATTCTTTAATATCATAGGAATATATGACAATCCCTGTTATGAAGTTAGATTTAGGTAACAGTTTCTTACCAGTAAGAGTGTTACAAGTTTAACAGGCATACTTTAGAAGAGTGATTTCTTGTTATTTCAAGTAATTATCTTGATTTTGGGATGACTCTATATTCTTTTCTGCGCATTAATGTTAATCTAGTTCCGATAAAAATAAAATTCACTTTCTAAAAGAAAATTTGTAACAGTTATAAAATGATTTAAAATAGTGAGTGAAATAAAATACAGATTAAGGCTCACTGCTCTTTAGAATGCATGGGAAACGAAATGATTGGAGTTCTGACATCACAAAAGCCACCTATCAGTGCCATCAGGTTTTCAAAAACATCTTTTTTATATTTTTTGGCATTTTTTATTTATTTTCAGTTTCTTTTTATTATAATAAACATATTATTTTGAGGATGAGAAAAAAATAAAGCTTATCTCTTTAGTGGCACAGTAAATGGCCATTCTGGATTCCAAATCAACCTGTTATCAGGGAAGCCAAGAATCACTTCTTCTAGGACAGAATCACCATGTTTATTGACAAAACAGCTGTGAAGGGGAGACCGGGGCACAGATCTGGCGTCTCTATATAGCTCAGTGCAGGCTGAGCCTAGATGTGCTGAGCCACCTGACCCCAGGGCTTCACAAACTCCAAAAAAGACACCACCACCTGCCTCCCTTACGTAACACATACACACTAGCACAGTGGTTGGCAAGGCAAACCGTACCTTGCTAGCCACATGCAGCTCTTTGGCCCCCCGAGGTGGCTCTGCCACAAAATACCACAGCCTGGGTGAGTCTGTTTTGAAGAAATGGCGTTAGAAGTTTAAAAAATTTGGCTCTCAAAAGAAATTTCAATCGTTGTACTGTTGATATTTGGCTCTGTTGACTGAGTTTGCCGACCACTGTACTAGCACATTAAGGCAAGTGGTATGAAAAAGTTGTGTGCTTCAAGTCAGACAGACAGACAGGACCTTCTTGGTTTTCTCATCTGTGAATGGGGACAATAATGACTGGCTGAAGTGTTGCCAGGATTGAATAACATAAAGTCAGCAAAGCACGCAGCACACCGAGGGTGCTAAACATGTGGCAGCTGCTATTACTGCCTTGTGTCCAGATCAAACAGCAGAAGCTAAATTAAGCAACAGAGTAACAAGCCAGGAATACTTTATTGTACACATTTTCTCAAAAAAACCCACAAAAAACAGGACCCACAAATAGGAGCAAAGGACAAAGTTTTGTAGCTCTCTGGGATCCGTAGGGCACCATATCTTATAGAAACATAGCTAGTACAGGAATAAAATGTACTAATCAACATTGCCCTGCCTCCCCAGTCAAAAAGGCTATAGAGAAAGACACTTTAAATGGTATATTCTGATGCAAATTTGTCGCACAATTAAACTACAACTTACTCAAAGAGTTATTGTATAATAAATTGCAGAAAATATAGTGGGCATTCAATAATCTGCTCACAATGAATAAATACAGCATGTCTTAACTCATTTGTTAAGCCTCACATTTATAATGAGCAGATGGTTTATCATTAATAGTAACTGGTTTCTTACATTTTAAGGGACACCAAATCCAGTCATGGAAGTAGAAACTAATTAAAAAAATAACCTGATCTTAGAAAATAGTTCCTTGGGTGTGAGCCACTATCGAGTTTATTACATACTTGGGCCAGTTACAACTTAAAAATGTGGACATGAACAAACTGAATTCTGTACAGAGAGGACAAAGTGACACATTCTAGAGCAATATGCCTGTTTATATCCACCAGGAGCAGGACAGGACTAAGACATGGCAAACAGATTTACAATGAAATGAATAATGTTTCCAGCTATTGCTATAGGGATATTCCCATCACCTGTATTATTAAAGGGCAATTTAAAAACATGTTTAAAATGAAGAATTGGCATTTTCATGTTCTCTACATACTAGGGTTAAACATAATGATCTTCTCTAACATTCTGTACTTAACTCCTGTTTGTACAAAGGAACATGAATATCCAGGAATGGAAAAGCCAGTAAACATTCCTTGAAGAACTATCTTAAGTGACCCGTTTAAGATGAACACAAAGTAAGGCAATAACTATAAGCCTAGGTGTACTATCTTTATGTGCCCAGTCAGTAAAATTGAGAAAATAATTTTTGCCCACCTCTATAGAAAATATGCCCTCATTTGCTACTTAGTTGTGACAGACAAGACAAGGCTACCATGTGTGTTTTCATACAGAAAAATGGTAACAGGCTCAGGTGGAGAGAAAATAATACAGAAACAACTCCTTTCCTTTCCTGATACCACACTATAATTCTTCCTTAAATATGCATCTCCTCCTTGATTTACATTATTGGCTTAACCCCTTAGGAGGCACTATCACAATCTTAGTCTCTATGGAGCATTGGGGTTCTTCATTAAAAAGTTTTTATAAAATAAAAAGAAGTTTGAAAGCTATGGCATATTCTCAGCAGCTGTGATATTCTACTCAGTCTACCATAGTCATTTAAAGTCACATTTTACAGAATAAAAGAAAAACAGAACCACAGTTCAGTGCTCTTCATTGTGGAAAAGATTGATCACATTCTATTTTCCTTTGAGGACTTCATAAAATCCCCAGGATAGCACCTTTGTGGGGCTGAACCCTAACTGAACACAAGCCAACAGTCAATGATGCCATTTAGAAGTTAGCATCACTCCATTTTCCTTCCAGATTATATTAGTAATGTACATTTTGCAGAAAGCCTAGGGAAAGTTTTTAGAGAAAACATCCTTTTCAGGTGATATAATACAAAAATTACAAGTAGCAACACACCCTTCTGAGGCCAAGTCAACTGTCACTGCAGATCATTCTACAACAGGATGTGCCTGACCCCATCCCTTTCCCGTAGCATTTGTGTCCCTTCGCCATTTGACATTTCAGCTTAACTGCCTGTCAAATGTTATAGTTCCTCTCAGCTGCTGTTAGAAACAGGGTGAGTCCCTTACTTGTATCATGTAGAATAACGTGTGGTCTTCATACAAAACCAACAGAGTAACACACTAGTGAGCCTTTATCAATATCCATCAGTCAGACTAACAAAAATATTGTGCTATTTTTAAATTTATCCTTAAAAAAAGTAGGACTCTCTCCATTCACTTCCATAGCCCTAGAGTAATAATACATGTGTTATTGCTAAAAACAAACAATAAATATCTGAATATTAAAAGTAGGTGCCCCTTCTTCCACCTCTTCCCCCTTCTGGTACTAAGTGGCCAAAACCCTTTCCAACACCGTTTGCTACAACAGGTTTTGCAAGGTTTTGCAAGTTGTTGAGAAAGCAATTTACAAGGTGGGAACTGCTGCAAAGGACCTGGTTAACAATTACTGCTCTGGGTTGCCAGCTTCCTTCGATGGAATATTATAATATAAGTTACAATGACTGCAAGTCAACATTGTTTAAAAAGTTTCCGAGTTCTTGTCTGATATGTATATTAATTGCCACAATATCATGGGGTTCACCTTGAACTAGAAATAGAAAGTGTCTGTTAGGAGGAGCGGGCTGTTCCATGGAACAGAATGATCATTCCTACCACTCGCAGGCTGGTAGCTGGGTTTTCCAGCAGCCGTTACTAACTGCAATGACATACAGTCGGGCGGTTGTGTGACTCCCATGGTAATTTTGTCCTCAGAGCATGTGTGAGGGGAGGGAAGAACTTGGACTGCCTTGGTTAACAGAGGAATTCCACAAGCCACTCACAGCAACCGTGAGGTTCGCCCATGGCCTATTGTCCTGCAGAACAAGTGAAGTGAGCCAAATACTAGATGGAGACGGCACTGAAGAGAACAGATGTCTCTAATGCGTTTGCCAATAACTAATGTAAAGCAGGTGCACATCCTGCCAACACATGAGGAATCTCTGGGATCTTAAGCTCCTTCTGGGTCCCCTCGAGAGAGTGCGCTCCCTGACCCACTCCTGTTCCCACAGCAGCCACAGGGCCTGGAGGCCAGCATGTCCAGGGGAGTGTGTGTGTGTACTTGCAGCTGTTGTAAGAACGTTCTCGGCATCAACTCTTTAATTGAATATTTTTTTCTCTAAAACTCTATTTTCTAGATTAATCTTGTCCACATCAGCTCACTGTTCATGAGCAAGTTTGCTGAAGGGATTCCATTCCTTGGGAACCAGAGATAGGTCCACAAATGCCCCCAAACACATCTTTACATTTTTTTCCTTTGAAAAGTGTTGATCTGTGTTTACGGGGCTACTGTCCGTCCACGTGACGGTGACTGTGGCACCACAGGGAAGGGCGGTGCTGGTACAGGCTGCCGCTGGGAAGGTACAGACCCGGGTCAGTGCGGAGAGAAGCCAGTCGCCAGGCTGCAGCCCACCACGGGCGTCATGTCCCATATCTGCAAGAGAGAAGGTGCCGGAGGCAGCACTGGTCACCTGGTCTGCCAGTGAGAGCCAACGCTGACACAAACAGGCGTGGAACTGGAAAAGGGCCAGAGGAGCTCATTCTCTTCTCGCAGTGCACAACTGCCTCCTGGCCCCAACAGTGATAAACACTGAACGTGACGAAAGCTTTCCAGTAGTACCTAGACACCTGAAAATTACATCATACTGATGTTCTACTATACCTTATTATATAGTATAACTCAAGAGTGGTACTAAATATAAAACAGTTGCTTTTGCCAAAACTGGTTTGGCTCAGTGGATAGAGTATCGGCCTGCGGACTGAAGGGTCCCAGGTTCGATTCCGGTCAGGGGCATGTACCTTGGTTGTGGGCACATCCCCAAGTAGGGGGCATGCAGGAGGCAGCTGATCGATGTCTCTCTCTCATTGATGTTTCTAACTCTCTATCTCTCTCCCTTCCTCTCTGTAAAAATTCAATAAAATATATTTAAAAAAAAAAAAGGATGGTTGTTTCTTACAACTAGAAGCCTTCTGCCCAGGGTGGAAGGAAACTAGCCCGGGAAGGAATGGCTCCAGCAGAGTCAGCCATGAGATCAGCTGGGGAGGGGAAACCCTGGGCTCAAGCAGGCAGATGGCGACGGAGGTGCCAGGCAGAGGGAAATGTCTTGGGAAGCGCCAAGGCCAAGGGCGTGGAAACTCACAGGCAGGCAGTCTGTTACTGCGGATCTTCAGATGGCTACAGGTTGCTTATGAAAAGGGAAGACGATGTTGCCAATCAGAAAGTGAAGTTGGACTAGAAATGTCATGCTCACTTGTAGGAGCAGTCTACGCTGAGCTCTAACTGGGACAATTATGCAGTTACCTTTACAACGCGGTCGGTCCCACAGGTCACCATCAGTCCCCTGGCAACATCCATGGACATATGGGAGATGTTATGTTTTCCTTCATGAAAGGTTGCTAGAGAAGTCCGACTAACAAAGAGAAAAGGGACCATTTAGAAGTCACCTGACCGTACCTAGAGCTGAGGGATACGTTTTCTTAGCAACAGAAAGGAAATACAGCTGCTCTTGAACAACATGGGTATGATGCACAGGCCCACTAATATGCAATTTTTTTCAATAAATCTGTACAGTACTATAATGTATTTTCTCTTCCTATACTTTTCTTAATAGCATTTTCTTTTCTCTAGCTCAGTGGTTGGCAAACTTATTAGTCAACAGAGCCAAATATCAACAGTACAAAGATGGAAATTTCTTTTGAGAACCACTTCTTCAAAACAGACTCGCTCAGGCCGTGGTATTTTGTGGAAGAGTCACATTGAAGGGGTCAAAGAGCCACATGTGACTTGCAAGCCGCAGTTTGCTGACCACTGCTCTAGCTTACTTTGTGAGAATACAATATATAATACATATAACTTCAAAAATATGTGTTAAACAACTGTGTATGTTATTGATAAGGCAGTGAGCTACTAGTAGTTAGGTTTTTGAGGGAGTCAAAAGTTATTTGTGGATTTTCAATTGCCAGGGGTTTAGCACCTCAAATCCCCACACTGTTCAAGGGTCTATTGTATTTATAGCCTTTCATGTAGAAGAGAAACTGCCTGCTTGAGATCACACAGTGTGGGCACCAGACGGCCGCAGGCTCCCAGACCTCTCTGGTGCCCAGGGAGCAGCACTCACCGACCAGCACCAATGGTGCCCCCTGGCTTTCCACTTGGGCCTCTGCCAAGGTTTGCCCATCTACTACTTTCAAGATGACTCAGTGGGAAGGGAACGAAAATGATGGTTCTGCCCTAGTGGAAATGCCTGAGTCAGGACAGAATGGGGAACAGACAGAAATGTCTGAACGCAAATAGTTAAGAGCTGACTACTAGGTCAGATCTTGGTGGGGGGAAAACCACTGGTGTCTAGAATTTTTCCCAGTAATTAAATTTCCACGCACAGGTGAGCAGAGATGAGAGCATTCAATGCTTTAGGAGAGAACCAGCTAGCCACTGTGTCAGTTGTGCACATAGCCTTGACCCCGCACAGCACCTTGAGTGCCGGGGGCTCAAGACTGGGCTGGTCCTAGCAACATCATTCCTCACAGTTTTGGGGAGAAAACTGTCTTATGTTGGAAAGCTAGAATAGGGTCCTCTCTTTAGACATTGTCTACAAAATTGGGAGACACAAACACATGGGCAGAAGTTTATCCATGCCACTTCCTGTTTCGAGAGCACAGTAAGATTGAGACATGCAAACACTCACTCCTCATCCTTGATGGAGTCGTAGCAGGAGTCACACATGCGGACCTGGAACTCAAAGCCCATGACGGGGTAGCTTGAGCGCTTGCTGCTGCACTTCCCGCAGACGGCCTGCCCGCACTTCCTGCAGTGGTGCTTCAGGAGGAAAAGGAGGATTTTCACTTTTGCTTTAATGCACAGAGTTTCCCTTTAGAGCAGGGAAACGGCTCGGAGTGGGGAAGTCTTGCCTTGACTTACAAACATTCTGAGTTAATGTAGCAATTAACAGCCAAAAAGTGGGTAATTGCAGTATTTGACAAGGATTTCCAAACAACCTTACTATATGGGTCAGATACTGCTTTCTGTTCATTCATCTTATGTCTCGATGTGAAAAAATATAAAAACAAAAGTTCAAGTTCACTTAAGAGCCCAACTGACTAAGGAGTTCAGGAAGGAAAAATCTATTCCTTTGTCAAAGGAAAGTTAATAAATAAGGTTTTAAATGTAATGTGCCCTCATTCAGAAACCAACACCCATAATCAGATGTTTTACTATCTCTTTTAGTCTTTCAGTTGTGACTCTGGAAATAAACTTCAAGAACATTCCAAAATAGCCCAGTTATTATTACTGATTCGGACATGCTCTTTTATCCTGAAAGTACTATATATTTCCTCTGCTATTAGCTGTTAATCATAAAAGTAAAATTAATTTCTTCAGGTTTCCTTTAGAAGTAGAGACTTCTTCACCCATCAATTACATTGCCCTAGTTTCCACCAGACACGCTGTTAGAACTAACTAACGAAACAATTCAGGTGCCATTTTCAGAGCATTAGAGTTTTAAGTGCTAAAATAATTCCCACATTGCCTGACAGTCTCATATTAAACCTTGCAGGATAACAATTTTGTAAGTAAAATCAAAGTTTATTACTACAAAAAAACTTTAGGCCAATGGTTCACTGGTGTAACAAGTAGTAAAATTAATAAAATCAGCATTCCTTTTTACTTACTTGCACAAATTCATATTAAACCTGAGTGACTGGTTATCTTCAAGTCTGCTATAAAAATCCTACATAATAAAAGGGTTAAATGCAAATTGACCTTAATGATGGAACAACCAGAACAACCGTTCAACTAGTCACTATGAGGAGCACTGACAACTTCTTGGTCCCTTTCTCTGGCCAGCAAGCTCCCATCACCCAATGGCAAATGGGGAACTGAGGGTGAGTGGCAGGGGACGTGGGTGGCACCAGGCCAAGGCCCTGCCCCGCCGGTCGCCCCCCACACAGTGGGAGACCTGTGGCAGGGGCGGGGCTGGCAAGCGGGTGGGGATGGCTGACCTCTTGGTCCCTCCCCCTGGCTGGCAAGCTCTGATGGTACGGGCGAGGGGAGGAGATAGCGGGGGGCAGAACTGGCTGCCAGCAACCGGGGAAGATGGCCCTGAGTACAGGCCAAACCTAGGGACCATACACATGCATGAATTTCATGTGCCAGGCCTCTGGTATATATATATGCATGCCTAGTGAGAAGAACATTGTTGAAATCTATAGGCTATTTTTAATTTAAAAAACAAAAACTGTACTTGGAACATACTTAAAAATATTACACATGCTTACTAAAAATACTCCAAGTAGATTTATGTGGAACTATTTAGGAATAATCTAAAATTATTAGAGCCATAGTATTCCAGTGAGTATTAAATTGTCACTTTTTATCAGTTTGTGAAAGCATGAGGCTTGTATGCTCCAATTCATTCTAATTTGGTGCTCGGTTAGTATGAAACAGTGACAAACAACAGTCCCAAAGTGAAAGATCTATATCTATTTACCAGCAGGCATGGATTTTCTATGCATCCTACTCTTCCAGTGCAGGGTCAGCCATGGACAGTTAGGGCACAGTCTCCAGTGCAGGACCAGCCATGGACAGATAGGGGACAGTCTCCAGTACAGGGCCAGCCATGGACAGTTAGGGCACAGTCTCCAGTGCAGGGTCAGCCATGGACAGTTAGGGGACAGTCTCCAGTGCAGGGTCAGCCATGGACAGTTAGGGGACAGTCTCCAGTGCAGGACCAGCTATGGACAGTTAGGGCACAGTCCCAGTGCAGGACCAGCCATGGACAGATAGGGGACAGTCTCCAGTGCCAGGATCAGCCATGGGACAGTTAGGGGACAGTATCACTGATCCAGGAAAGGTCTTGCTCATTATTAACAGTGATGGTCATATCAAAAAAAAGTATGAATTAACAGCACTTCTGGAGAAGTGTGATTCCAAACAAAATAAGAATTACACAAATGACAGAATGCATGATTAACCCAGTGGTGACTCCAAGTTGGGTACGTACCTGCCTCAACCCCAGTGTCTTTGTGTCCCACATCTGCTTTATGTTCCAGAAAAAGGGCTGCTCACATTTCTGGCATGAATCACTTTCTAACCACTGAGGAGCCTGGGTGGAGAGAGACAGAGCCAACATCAGCACGGCCGCATGTTCACACTGGCTTTTCAGAAATCCACAGTTCTAAACATACTTTAGGTTAGCATTTTAAAAAATTCCCAATATTTTATAGCTATTGCCAGATCCATACTATGTCTGTGTTCTGAGTAATCATTATCATTTTAGTAATGTTTACAGGATTACTCAATTTTCAACCTATAGATAAGAGGAAATTATTCAATTCCCATTTGAACTCTTAGAGTTGTCTTTGTATATTTCTTTTGTTATGCCAAATTTGTTTGAAATTATTCAACCAGTTGAGCAAAAACCCCTTTTTACAGAACCTGGCAAACAACCACTTGAGGCAGCTGGTGTGACCACAAGGTGTTTAACAGGGGAGTCCCTCTGGCTGGGCACCAGATCAGACAGATTTTCCACCCCCCGCCCCCCTGCCTTGCCTGCTCCTCCTCTTACCTCTTCTCTGCTGACGTCCATGTTCCACACAGCAATCCCACCATCTGAGGAACAGGAGACGAGCTGCCTCGTGAGCTGAAGGTAACACAGCGACTGCACGCGATCACTGCGGATGATACACACCAGCACTGGTCTCAGCGTGGGAAACAGTCTCCACGGAGGCGCAACTCCTCCCCTGTTAGAATCAGCCCTTGGCATTTGTCACTGACTCTGGCAAGGGAACGTGGATTCTGGTGTAAACTATCTGGCATTCTGTAACTTACTATAAGAGTAATAGTTTTGCCGAAACCGGTTTGACTCAGTGGACAGAGCGTTGGCCTGCAGACTGAAAGGTCCCGGGTTCGATTCCGATCGGGGCATGTATCTTGGTTGCAGGCACATCCCCAGTAGGGGGCGTGCAGGAGGTGGCTAATTGATGTTTCTCTCATTGATGTTTCTAGCTCTCTATCCCTCTCCCTTCCGCTCTGTGAAAAATCAATAAAAATATATTTTAAAAAAAGAGTAATAGTTTCTACAAAACAAACACTACTTTCAAGTTAGTCATTAAGAACTAGAAGTCAGAGATGAGATGATGACTAGTTTTCTGGATCAATCACCATGATTCCCTTGTATGATGCACAAGATTTACCTCCTTGTTCAGACACAAAGAACAAAGGAGGTGTAATTGCCTTGTCTGAACCCAACCATAAAAGGTGATCACACACTACAGAGATTATTGGTACACACATGCTCACACATACACAAGCTCACAGTGCATATACATGCATACATTTGCTCACATATGCTCATATGTGCACACACACACATGCTCACATGTGCATACACACATGTACCAAGGAGATACCGTAGAGACTCTGGGTAACAATCTCCTGGCCTGTAGGCTTGTATGGAGAATGTTTCCTTGGCTACCTTTCGGCTTGACTCTGGTTATGGTAAACAGTGACAAACTAGCCAACAAAGGGGAAATGGTTCCTCTTCCTTTCAAGACTAGACGGCAAGAGTCTGAGTATTACACAGTCGTAGCAATGGCCATATGACTACATCAAACTACATGTTCCTTCTTAATTAAACACATTTTATAATTTAAGAAAACGAGTTAGGCATTCGATTGCAGAATAGCTTAGTATCACACTACACACACTCTTCCGCGGTCAAAGTCCATGCCTGAGCAGCTTATTTCAATAGGGTGACTCACTGGGAGAGACATGTGGGGAGTGACCTTTGGGCCAAGGAGGAAGAAAACCTTGTGCTCTTCATTTCCCTTTTGGCTACACAACACCAGACACCCGGGACTATCAGTAAAGCAGCTAAAAGTGGACCCCGTCAGCCCTATCAAATGGCCGTTTTTGAAACACTAATGTTTCCTCTGCTTTCCCTAAACTCAGGTTCTCTGCCCACCCCCAGAACAGTCACGCACTGGTGGCCCTGGAGCAGGAGCGTGCGGCCCTTCCTTCCTCCGATGTCCCACATGATGATGCTGTTGTCAGAGGCTCCAGAGAAGAGTAACCGCTGGATGGGGTCCCACCAGAGGCAGGCGATACTACCTGGGGGCAAGGGAGGAAGGAAGAAATGGAGGGAGGTAAGGAGGGAGAAGGAGGGGCAGGGAGAGAGAGAGGATTGGTTAAATATAACTCCACGTCAGGGCACACACATTTGACAGCTGAAGACCCAACTAGCACAGCTGAGTCTTTCAGGAAATGTGTATGTTCGTGGTACAAAGGGCCATTCAACACTTCATCACAAGTCATAAGACAACACAGCATATCCACTCTCCTGGTCATAAGACTAAAATCTTCAGTTGTACATCAAAGATGTACAAAAGGGCAACGATGTTCCAATAAACGTTTCCTTGTTCCGTACCACAAAATTATAAACAGCTGTTGAAAAGATTATAAAATACTTTAGAAAAATATAGCATTGACATTTAATGAGAACAGGCTCTTAAGTATACTGTGGTCATCTTATAGAAGCTAGAAAGCTAGACTACTGCAGATCTCTGGGACCTGGAAGGCGGTTTACAGCCCAAGATGCCGATGTTTGAAAAAATTAAGTGTCTCAAAGGAAAGGTTTGCAGGTATTTCAGAAATTTAGGTAAAAAATCCAAATTGGCTAAACTTGTCAAATTATATAACTATTGAGAAAATCTTTCTTTCAACAGAACTCATCATTATTCCAGTGACTGTTGTTTACCTAGAAGAAAATGATTAATAAACTTAATAAAACTAAGCCAGTCATACAAGCTCATAATATTTTTTGTGGGTATATAGAAAATGAATGACACCATATTCAAAGCAAACACAAGCGGTTTCTCACAGAAACTTAACAAAAGTGTGTGTGTGTCTGTGGCGGGGTGGGGGTGGGGGAGGAGTATTCTGCAAAACTGGCTTCAGGCATAGTTTTGTAGAAACCCTGACCCTGTTTAAACCGATGCCCCACACATTTTAGCCAGAGGCCTAGTAGCAGACAAACATGATCTTTCAACTTGGACACGACTAAGCAGTCACCAGAACCCGCTCTAACCTAGCAACCCGGAGAACACTTACGAGGCTGGAGTCATGAGACTCTTAGTCATAAAGGGAAAGAGGTGTCCTCAGGGGCTGTGCTGTCCTGCCCATGTCTTCTCTAACTTACTCTTCTTTCTCCTTTTTCTTCTACAAGGTCCCTGTCTGACAGACTTGACTTCACAAAACAGATTACTTGTTAGACTTAAGACACTATTTTCATAAAAGTCCATCATTAATTCTTTTTAACAATTCCCAATTCTTCAATCTAAACCAGATGGCCTCAAAGTTTCTAATTTGTTACCCAATACAGCCAAATGCATTTTAAAACAGTTTCTTGGAGTCTTGCCAGCTCACTGCACTGTAGAAATAATGAAATTCCACCTGACCTTTTTCCTCAGTCCCTACCCAGTGGAGGTTTCCCAACTAGAGGCTGACCCAGCCATACGTTTCTTTTCATTGTATTGATCCACTGGTCTTGTTCAGTGTCCTAGAAATTGACAACTTAAAAATAACAATGTTCTTGGAAAGGTTTTACCATTTACAAAAAATGTTAAAAGGTCTTTTGAAAATAATTTCATTGAATACGGTAAACAAAGTAGAAAGTATGATCCACACAAGCAACCTAGGAGGGATTTTGACAATACAAAACATGGCCCAGCACCCTACCTTCACCTAGCCTTCACTCTTTGAGATCTAAATCCCCCGTCTGGCCACTCAAACTGAAATCTGACAGATCATAGGGAGGTGATCACTCATGAAACCACAGGGCTGAGAACTAAATTCGGATGTCCAAATTAGGTGGGAAAGCTGTGGGTGAGGACGCAGACTACCTTCATGTCCTTTGAGGGTTGTGATAATTGAGCAGGTGTCCTGTTCCAGCTTCAGCAGGGTGATCTGTCCAGAATAATCGCCAACAAAAGCATACTGGGTATCAAAATCGTATCTGTGGGGAAGCAGTCAAAGATCTCCAACACAATCTATCTCAAAGTTGTAAAGCAGAAAATGTTCTCTTTAAAGAGATCAAGCACAAGCCCAAAACTCTGAGAAAGGAAATCGCCGACTGAAAATCATGCAAGATTTAAATACTGAAGAAAATAGTTTTAAGCTGGATTCATGGGGAAAATTAATATTTAATCATTCAACAAGAATTCATTGAATATGTTATTACTCTAAGCAATATTTGGAACTTGGCAATAAAAAAGATAACAGCTAACAGAGAAGACAGACATGAGAGCAAGTAATTATAATCAAAGGATAATAAAACGCAAAAAGAGGTGATCTACTGAATAATGAAGAAAGCAAGAAGAACTGGAAGAAATGGCTATTGGTGAAATATTTCTGGCAATAATGTAAAACTGACAGCCAATACGTACATGACCCATCTTTCTTTCCTTTGGCCTAGATGATTTAGTTTTAAGTAAAGAGGATGGTTCACTTTAAATTGCTGTGAAGAGTTCATTCAACCAAAAGGCAATTATTTGGGACAATAGTAAATTTAAATTTTAAAACTATATTAACATCACTTTCTCAGTGACATTATGGTCATAGAAATTTGTGGCAAATGGGTAGTTGACACACAGTAGGATACTACTATTTAAAGGTCAGAAGGACTAGGTCATGACTGTGATTCTGTGCCATTTTCTTCCAACCCATATGAAAAGCCTAACTCGGAACAGAAACAATTAGCACATTAATGTATCTGAATATTTTTGCTTATTTGATTCTAAAGTGTATGATACTAATTGATATGCTTATTTTAAATATCTCATGTTCTATGTACATTTGTAGCAAACATTTTCTATGAAGGCTTTCAATAGAAAAAAGAAATTTTAGCAGGCCAGATGTCCAACTCTGAAAGAAAACTATCGATGCTGACAGCCTTGATCTTGCTGGCACTAAAATACACAGCTATCACTGCTAGCCTCAAACAAGGGCGAACTCCACATGAAAGGTTCCATTTACCAGTGAAAAAATTTTAAAGCAGGAATTCTAGGGATGCTGAGGCACCTTTGAGAGTATTATAAGAATTATGAACCCTTTCTATACACGAAAAAAACCTATAAAACTTGTAGAGCATTTATGAACTCCAGAATCATAAGCCTTACTGCATTTATATTCTACTAGAGGCCCAGTGCACAAATTCATGCACTGGTGGGGTCCAGCTTGGGTGAAGGGCTGTGGGTGGGTTGCCAGCCAGCCTCAGCCCCAATCTGGGTGGGGGTGCCCACTCAGGGGAGGGACCATCCAGGGGAAGGGGCCATGGGTGGTTTGCTGGCCAGCCCTGGCCTCAATCTGGGTGGGGGTGTCTGCTCTGGGGTGGGGCTGGTCGGGGCAAGGGGCTGCCAGCATTCCGGCCATTCCACTGTTTGGTCAATTTGCATAGTACCCTTTTATTATACAGGACATGCAGGGTCTGTAAATAACCAATTACTAGAAGATCAACTCCTTTTTTATCTTTATATAAAAAGACTTTTCTTTCACTTTGAAATGTAAAGGAATTAGGGGAGGGGTTTGCATTAATGAGGGTTGGGTTTTCCAAGATTTTGTATTAAATGTACAGCACTTCCCAGCAGGGAATGGTAAGTCACGTAATTATTTTTAATAAACCAATTTTATACCGATAAAGGTAAAAACAGCACATTTTAGATTTTATATAAAATATCAGCAATCAGTCTTTGGATCTCAATTAACCATTTATTCCTCTTTTATCTTACTTTTTTTTTCTTTCTTTTCTTTTTCTCTTTTTTATATTTTTTTCTGTTTTATTTTTCATATTTTTATCCTACTTTTTGGATGTTTGTGTCAATCAACAATTTAGGATCAGAACAGAAATTAATCATTGAGACAAGGAGGCGAAGGCCTAGCCCTTGAAAGGATACTGCAAACACGAAGCCCAGGAGGGGAAGACGTGCCTCGCGAGCATGTCCCCGGTCCGGGTGCACATCCAGCTGACACACTTGTCGTGACCGGTACTGATGACCCACTCCGTGGCCAAGCTGAAGATAATCGCAGACACCCGGTTCTGATGAGCTGTAGGAACAGAAACAGAAAGTCTGCGCCCTTCAGAAAGAAATGTGACCTTCAGAATCGAATCTCATGGGGTGAGAACTGAGCTGACCACCTCAACCTGGCTGGCCTGGGGACGCACAACATCCCATCACGGGAATGCCCAGCTGTGAGTGAGTGTCAGATAATCTGCCCTACCCCCGACTCCCTATCATGGCCTTCCCAGGACCCCGCCCTCTGCCTGCCTACATGGCAGACAGTCAGAAACTACTAATCGTTAAAGACTAATGCTCAAGAGGGATTCCAATAATAGATTAGAGAACAGACTTGTACTTTGCTCTAAAAACCCTTCCTATCAATGAGTTCCATACGGAAAGTAGGAGTCTTTTCTTAAAAGAGAAAAATTTTTTATTGTCCATAACTTCAGTGTTTTGACCCTGTAGAAAAGACATTGGAAACAAGAGCAACTATACTTTTCTGTAATTAAAAAGTAGTGTAAGCAATTTGTGTGTAAGTTTTTGCTATTTATAAAGACAAAATATTATAAAGTTCTATATTCCAAAATACCAAAGAGCCGAGAAAGAGGGAAGTGATCTGCCTGTGACCTGGTAACTTGTGAAATATTTGTGTTTGCAGGTTAACTGTAAGCCACTAGGGCAGTAATCTGTCTACTTCATCTGACACAGCACCTTGCATGTAGCAGGTGCTTGTAAATACCCAGGCAGATGAATGAAGTCTGAGAAACTTCTAACTTGCTCTCAGCTGTACAGGCTTCTTCAAAAGCACTGAGGAACTGTTTCTTATAAATTAACTAGAGGCCCGGTGCACAAAATTTGTCCCTCAGGGGGGGATGTCCCTCAGCCCAGCCTGCACCCTCTTCAATCTGGGACCCCGGGATTGGGCCTAAACGGGCAGTTGGACATCCCTCTTACAATCCAGGACTGCTGGCTCCCAACTGTTCACCTGCCTGCCTTCCTGATTGCCCCTAACCGCTTCTGCCTGCCAGCCTCATTGATGCCTAACTGCTCCCTACCAGCCTGATTGCTCCTAACTGCCCTCTCCTGCAGGCCTGGTCACCCCTAACTGTCCTCTCCTGCAGGCCTGGTCACTCTCAACTTCCCTCCTTTGCCAGCCTGGTCACCCTTAACTGCTCTCCCCTGAAAGCTTGATCATCCCCAACAGATCTCCCTTACAGGCCTGGTCCCTCCTAACTGCCCGCCCTTGCTGGCCATCTTGTGTCCACAGGGGAGCAGGATCTTTGACCACATGAGGCCAGCCATCTTGTGTGTTGGAGTGATTGTCAATTTGCATATTACTCTTTTATTAGATAGGATAGAGGCCTAGTGCATGGGTGGAAGCCAGCTGGTTTGCCATGAAGGGTGTCCTAGATCAAGGTAGAGGTTCCCTTGGGGCATAGGGTGGCCTGGGTAAGGGGCCTGTGGTGGTTTGCAGGGTGGCCATGCCCCCTGGCGACCCAAGCAGAGGCCGTGAGCCAAGGCCAAGGCAGACCAGGGCTGCAGGAGCTTGGCTTCTTCCATCGCCGGGAGCAACCCTAGTATCCTGCTCTCTCCAGCTCCATGGCTGCCCCATTTTTGTTGAGATTTATTTATCTTCTATAATTGAAACTTTGTAGCCTTGAGTGGAGGTCTGGGCTGGCTAGGGTGTGAGGAAAGCTTGGCTTCCTCCATCGCCAGGGAAACCCAAGCCTCCCTCCTGCTTTCTCCATGGCAGCAGCCACATTGGTTGGATTAATGTGCATACTTGCTCCTGACTGGTTGGTGGGCATGGCTTGTGGGTATAACAGAGTGATGGTTAATTTGCATATTACTCTTTTATTAAATGGGATTAAAAAATGACTCTGGGAATATGGCCAGAGCATGAACCAGATACACAAAAAATGAAAAGGGTTATCATTAAATACAGCTTAAATAATTTTTAACTTGAGAACTATTTTGACTATCAAACTGGCAAAAGAATTTATAAAGAGTAATGCTGTAAACATTTAAAGAGTAGGCACTCTCAAACACCATTCACAGGATTGCAAAATTTGCAAATTGCTGGGAAGAGGTTTGCAAATAAATCTAGAGCATTAAAAACCATTTTAATATTTGTCCCAATTACTCTACTTTTATAAATTTGTCTTAAATAGAGTCAGAGTAACAGTCAAGGACACACACACGTATATACATAGATATGAAATACACACACTCACAAATATATATACACACACTAGTACATCCATCCACATATGCTATCATATATGTTAGTGAGTGGGCGATATAAAAAAGCAGAAACAGTACTCATGTTCAAAAACAGAGCAATAGTTAAATTAAATCTGATATTTTCACCGAAATGGAATTGTACAAAAATTTAAATATTAATAAGTAGGAAAAGAATGGTAAATAACTTCAAAGAACTAATAGCCTCTTATTTGAGGTAACAAAACTAAAAAGTTAATATGAACACCTACACTTTTATTTTTATTTTATAACTTTATTTTTAAAATCTTTATTGCTAAAAGTACTACATATGTCCCTGTTTCCTGCATTGACCCCTTCTAGCCTGTCCATGACCTCCTCCCCAGGCCTTCACCAAACCTACTTTTGATCATAGGAGGTGGTGTCCTAGTTTTGTGTATGCAGATCTACATGTATTATGTATGCAAATGTGTGTGTGTGTATTATAATTACCTGGGTAAGTCTTGATAAAGTTCATTTTATTAAAATCTTCAGAAACATGAAATTCCTAAAAGTAAACACATGCAATAAGAAAATAGTCATGGTTTTAAAAACAACAGAAATTTAACTTTCAAAACAAAGTGAATCCAAAAATAGCTATCACCAGACCTGGGACTGAGATCAGCTACAGAACAAAAACGCGGACCTGTCCTCAGGCCACCCTTTGTTTTGGGGACCAGGTGGAACAGAACCACTGACCAGCACAGCATTTCTATCCATTTCTTCTGCAGGGACAGTTCTGAAGTCCTTCTAACTGCAAAGGAGGCAACTTTCTCATTTTTTTTCTCTCTGGGTTACATCAAAAATTCCTCAGATGATATATATATAAAGCGAAAGTATAAAAACCCATTATTATCAGAGCTCTCAATTATAGTGAAAATAAAACATAAGGTATTCCAAGTAATGTAAGGGAAAAATTATACATATTTAATACATAAATACACAAAAAAGGACATTAAGAGGTTGTGGGTGGATTTCTTTTTATACTCTTGCATTTTCTAAATTGTTACAGACTGTGTAATATTTTATAACTAGGAAAAAATTAAAAGTATACGCTTAATGAAAAAAAATGAGCTTCAACAAAAAATTCTGACCAATGCTAAATTGATAAGTTCTTAAAGCTCTAAGTAACATGGACTTTATAAATTATTGACTACTCAGACTGAAAAAAAAATAGATAAATTCCTTTTTCTCCATCTGGTTTTGCAAACTACAAATATGTCCTAGAGCCTTAAGAATACTAATCTGTATTGGGTGGGAGATCAACAGATCAATAGCTAACAACTAACTAATGATAAGTTGGGTTTACATTGCCCCTTTCCACTGAAGAGCTATAAGCGTTTCCGTAGGCTATCCTATTACCGATGTCCTTGAACCAAGAGCCACAAGAAGGGTCCCTAAAAAAAGAAATGCTCAACCATTGCCACCACTGGAGAAACTAGTTGAGGCTTGCAGTTCATGGCTCCTTGTTATATTTGTATATGCACATCACCATTATATTCCTACAATATTTTCAGAAAAAGAATGAGAATGTTGGCTTTAACTACTACATAATGTATTTACAGCAGCCCCAACTGCATAGGGCATAAAGCTCATCAAACCCTAACCTTACCACCTACCTACTGCTGGATGGACTGTTTGGCCTGAGAACTTGTCTTTGTACTGGCTCTTCCCTTCTTGGCCCAGAAAAACCATAAACAATAAACATGAACTGAGGAAGAAATAGAAAATCTATAACAAGTGAAGAGATTAAATTAGTAGTCCAAAAACTTCCCACAATGAACAACTCAGGACATCAGGTGGTTTCTCTGGTAACTTCTTCCAAGCTGCAAGTCTGAGTCTCTTCTTACTCGACAATTAAAAAAACAAAACAAAACAACAACAACAAAATCGGCAAAGGACTCAAATAGGTATTTCTCCAAAGAAGATATACAAATCCTCAACAAGCAACTGAAATACTCGACATCACTAGTCATTAGGCAAATGCCAACAAAAATCATAATGAGATACCATTTCACACTTTCTAGGATGGCCATAGTAAAAACAAAACAAAAACAACAGAAAATAACAAGTGTTGGTAATGATGTAGACAAACTAGAACCTTACATGTTGGTGGTGGGAGCGTACAATGGTACAATCACTTTGAAAACCAGCTTGGGGGTTCCTCAATGAGTTAAACATAGATTTACCACATGACTCAGGAATTTCACACCTAGCTAAATAAACCCAATAGAATAAAAAACTTAGGTTGACACACAAACGTGCACACAAATGTTCATGGCAGCATTATTCACAATAAAAAAGTGGCAACAACCAAATGTTCATCAACTGATGGTGGATAAACAAAGTGTGGTCTATTTAAATAATAAACAAAAAAAAGTACTAATTCAAACTACAATGCAATGAAACTTAATATATTACTCTAGGTGAAAGAAGCCAGACATAAAAGGCAACATGCATTATATGATTCCACTCACATAAAATGTCAGAAGAGACAAATCTTTGGACTCAGAAAGTAGATTAGTGATTGCCAGGAGCTGGGGGAGTGGGAGCCCTTGGTGGGGGAAAGTGGGGACTGACTGCTAATGAGCTGGGGTTTCCATGGGGTGGGGGTGTGATGAAAATGTTCTGGAATTAGAGTGTTAATGATTGCATAATCTTATGAACATACCACAAAACCACAGAATTGCACACTTTAAAATGGTGAACTTTATGATATATGAATTATGTCTCCTTAAGAAAAAATGTGTATATACATACTCAAACAATCTGACCTACAAAAATACCTATAATAAATTAAAAATGTAAATACGTGATCCTTCACCAAAAATACCTCATGAAACACTGCCCTAAAGAGCTATACAAGTTGTTGGTTGAATGGCTAGTCCCTAATTTGGTTCTCCTTCCCTTTTCTCTGTTATAAGTAGAACACGTATGCATGTGTGTGCATGGGGACGGACACACACACACACATACACACACACACACACAGAGGCTCTCCACCACACCTTGTCCTGGCCTTCTCTGTGGTTCAGGGAATAGGGGCTGCATGGAAACTGTGTCTTATGGCTAGCCTGTGCACCCAACCATCCATCATGACAGCATTCTGAGTTCCACAAAACTGGTTTAAAATTAAGCACTCATAAAAATTAATTCATTCTGCTCTGCCTGGTTTGGCTCAGTAGATAGAGCATCAGCCTGTGGACTGAAAGGTCCCGGGTTCAATGGCGGTCAAGGGCACATGCCCAGGGTTGCTGGCTCGATCCCCAGTTGGGGGCGTGCAGAAGGCAGCCAATCAATGATTTTCCTCATTGATGTTCCTATCTCTCTCTCTCTCTCCCTTCCTCTCTGAAATCAATAAAAATATATGTAAAAATAATAATAAAATTAATCCATTTCCAGGTCTAACACCTATATGAATTCAAAAACGTTTATGCCAATCAGGAATTTATTGCTAACTTTATTTAAAGAGTCCAACAGACATGAACATGGGGAGGTCGATATAATACATACATTCTGGAAAGTACCTACCATGACGGCTCCGTTATCCTGGCCCACAAATATCCGCCTGCTATCATGATGGTAAGTCATAGCCGAGCAAGGAGCTGCCAGAAAGACAAAGACCACATTATAGCAAAGCTAAGCATTGTGTCATTGTGCAAAATTCATTATTAAAAAAGAGCTATACAATTGAGGTTAAAAAGAGATAGTAAAAAGGTTTTGTAAAAAATAATAATGTAAATTGAAAATGCTAATAAAGTTCTTTCTCTTATTTTAGTTTAAAATTCTCACACAAAATTATTTTTAAAACTTTGGGTCAAGCAATCCAGCCTGAAGTTTCATCTGACTGAAACTCCTACCTGTTTCTGGAAAGGTTTGAGGACCAGTGCTTACAGTGGGTAATATGCACCACAAACTCATGCCCCCACTCCTCTTCCCTATCACAGGTAAAAGTAGCTGTGATCTGTGGAGAAAGGGGTTCCCAGTAAAAGTAGCTGTGATCTGTGGAGAGAGGGGTTCCTGGTACAAGAATTCCCATTCCAAGGCTTATATGAGAAGGCTGAAAAAGCCACTTTGGAATTACTTTTTTCCCTTCAATGGCCAAACAATGGTCCCTTGTGCAATGACATCCAACCTCAGGGTGTAGTCAGTGAAGTTGTATGCATACTTTTCTTTGTCCACAGCAGTATCATGTGACTGGGTAGCACCTGCTTTCCTCCAGGTTCTGGCTACCCTTCTAGACAGCAAGGGCCAGAGAATGGGTTTCAGAAAGGAGTAACTCCACCTTGTCTCCTTCTGCTACAAATCAGAATTAATATGATTTAGAAAAGGGAACATTTGTAAAAAGAATGTGTGGGTTCATTTCATCCTAAGAATTGTAATGGCCCAGGAAGGAACCATAACAAGGAAATAAATGTGTGCCAAGAAAAAAAACAACAACAAAAACTTGATTTTGCCTTGATTAAAACTTCATATGAAAAAAGGAAAAAAAAACAAAAACCTTATATGTAAAGTCACCATTTGAAAATTGTTTAATTAAATTTAAAGTTCTCTTTCTACAATGGGCTGGTATTTTCCACCAAAGGTAGACAATAAACTATAATACAGTACTGGATTGTACTCAAAGGCAAGAATACAGCTACCTGCGTGACCAGCTTATGGAAAGAAACTGTTCAAGTGACAAAGAACCATCTAGCTGAAAGGCAGGTACTGCCTTTGCCTGTAATCGGAACAATGAGAAGTGGCAAGAAGCCTGTACCCCCTTAGCTCCATATTGCTGTTGAAAATGCAAAGAATGATCATGTTTAATAATTATAACCACAAAGATATATGTATCTTCACACACAGTTCTCTTTTAATAACCATGCATAAAATTACCACTGACAAATCAAATCATACTTTGATCATTTCAAAGATTCATTGTCATCATTTTTACTTTTTCAGTTGGTACTAAAACTTAATGCTTTAAAACTTATTTTCAATTCTCTTTATGCCTAACCCTCTAACAAACTGCTCATAAATATGTAGGGACCCTCCTCTGTGCAAAAACTACAATGGGCCGAGTTATTTTATGAGGCTACAGAATTCCGAAGTTTAAACAGAAAGCTAGTCTATTTGTTTTGTATATAAAGACGTCCAGGCTCTTTTCCCTAAAGACAAGCTTCTAGTGAGATAAGCAATACAAATTTTTTTTTTTTAAAGTTTGGATACTCACAAAGTTTTATAAACAAAATACAAATCTGTGGCCTTTTAAAAAGGCATCACTACCGTCCCAAATATACTTCAAGTCTAGTTTGGTAAATAAAGTTTTTGTTTCTTTGTTTTTCTGCAACACAGCCAGGCTCCTCCTTTTAGCATTGTTTATGGCCACTTTCATGTTCCAAGAGCAGAAGGTTGAAGAGTTGCCACGCAGACTGTTTGGCCCATAAAGTCTAAATATTTACTGTCTGGCCCTTTCAGGAAAAGCTCATGGATACACCCCATACCTGTGGTGGGGAGCACAGTTTTGGAGTCAGACAGGCATGGATTGGAATTCAAACCACAAACAACCAATGTAACCCCTCTGGCCTCAGTTTCCTCATCTACTAATGGTGAAAATATCATCTATCTTCCCAAGTTGCTGTGATTATTCATAGTGATATTATTTTTTATAAAGGCATGAGATACACAGTAGATACAGGAACTAAGAGTTACCATTTCTCGTCAGCTAAAGCAGATTCTGAAAGTTACCTTTGTTATGGGAGAAAACATTCTGAAACATAATCGGACCACACAGAGCAATATGCTAAGGTCTGGCTTGTTGGTCAGGTCAAAGGAAAATAATGCTTCTCATATTTTGAATTTATTTTTAAAATGAAAGTCATCCTAAAATAGACAAGCAATTATTTCTCATAATTCATTCATTGTTTTCTCCTGGCAATGTTCCTGCAGTTTTATCAGCAGATACATCTCCAGATGGATGCAATAAAGAAGCTTCCAGAAGCAACAAGCCAAATATGTGTAGATATAAACATGTGGGGGTCAACCACCAACAGCACAGATGCTGGGCCTGTTTGTTCCAGTTTTTACTGGTCTCTGCAGCCACAATGTTCTGGGAGCTACTTCCAGAAGATACCATTAAGCCAAGTTGGCAAGAGATGGCCAAAGCCACATGCCCACGACCTCAGAGCCACTGAAGAGTACTCACTACTACTGTCACTGGAAGTCTAAAAGAAACCCTTTTTTGGTTGGGTAGAAGGTGGGCTCAGAGGCCCAAGATGTCCCACCCACCTCTGATCCCTGCTCCCAACAAAATCCCAAAGTAAATTTATCAAATGGGCCCATGAGCACTTTTATTAAGACAATGGTCTTTCCTATTTCAGAGGAGTGACCAAGGTTATGTAGCCACAGCATACAGAAACAGGAGATACTACTGCTTGCTCCCATCAATATGTTCTTCTAGTACACTCCATATTATAAAGCTTTATGATGCCTTTTATAATAGTTATCTCTATAGCAGTAATCCAAAAAGTCTACTTCGTTTTCACTGAATGATTACCAAGACAGAGAAGTTGAGGAGGCTGCCCAAGTTACAAGTGAAAGAGAGAACAAATGAAAGCCCTGACAAACCAACTTGTGTTTTGTAGAAACTGACCACAGGG
The DNA here is from genome assembly GCA_011751065.1 of Lasiurus cinereus. Taxonomy (NCBI): domain Eukaryota; kingdom Metazoa; phylum Chordata; class Mammalia; order Chiroptera; family Vespertilionidae; genus Lasiurus; species Lasiurus cinereus. The sequence continues at coordinate 5,217,459 of JAAGEH010000079.1, read as the reverse complement.
CCTGGACAATGCATGGTCAAGGATATAAAAGTGCAGGTGACTGGGACAGTGGCTTACGCTGACCGTGGGAATGTCCTGGATAACTGCCTACAACAACTCCACTGCCTCTGCAACAACTCTCGAGAAAGTTGTCACCAGTGTCTGGAACAACTGGCAAGAGGTCTTTTTAGGAGAAGTTCATAATAGTCTTCAGAAGTAAAACCATCGAGCATGCTCCACAGCCTTTCTTCTTTTCCCAGGGGCCCTCTAAATACTGGAACACGTAACTGAGGAAAATCCCTTATTTAGGACCAAACCACAAGAAATAAGCAGCTCTGGATGCTTTTGTATGGCCATTTGGGACAGCAGAGCTCAACTCCAGCTGGGCCTGGTGGGGTCCAGGCATCCTCCACAGGGCTCTCTCTTTTGCAGAAAGGATGGAGAAAGGCAATGGGAGAGGATGGTGATGCCGCTTAGATCTACATGACGGGCTAGAACTTTAATGTAATTATATGGAAAAAAAATGGTGGCGGGATAGATGGATGTGTCCCAAGCCTTGTCCCTGAGCAAACAAAAAGAACAGCTGAGGGTCGCATGTGGAGTGTTTGTTAGTGAGTTAAGGGACAGCTATGCTCCAGGAGATAGTAGGGGACTGATGGAATGGGCTCTCCTGACTGGGCAGCCCCCACTGCTGCTGGATTTTCTCCTGGAGCCACCAGGTTGGACGCGGAGACAGCGCCATCTTGAAGGGGAAAGTGAATGTTATTGGAAGCCTGAAAATCTACAACTATGGCACCCACCAAACAGCGGCAAACCCCAGAACACCAGTCCCCAATTGGTGCAAACACTCGGATTCAGAGGAACTCTACACTTCACATGGAAAGGTTGGATTTTGCCTAGAATAAGGAGAGAGAGAACTACATAATTAGTCTCCCAGAGAAGAAAGACCATGGGTAGACAAAGAAAGAGCCCGCATATGAAAAAAAAGCAGGCATCACCAGAAAAGGAAGCAAATGAAATGGAGGCAAGCAACCTGCCAGAGAAAAAATTCAGAGAAATGGTCATAAGGTGGCTGTAAAGAAGGGAAGACAAATCTATAAATATGAGTAAGAACCAAGAGAAAATGAAGAAGAACCAAGGAGAAATGAAAAATGACATTGCTGCTGTAAAGAACTGAATAAAAAGCATCAAAAGTAGACTAGAAGAAACAGAGGACCATATCAGTGAGCTAGAAGACAAGGTAGGAAAAATACCCCAGTAGATTAGCTTCTAGGAAAAAAAAAATTAAAAAGCAGGAGGAGAGCCTAAGGGAATTTTGGGACAACACGAAACAAAACAATATCCATATAATAGGAGTTCCAGAAGAAGAGGACACTGAGCAAGGTATAGAAAATCTGTTTGAAGAAATGACAGAAAACTTCCCTGATATAGGGAAGAAAAACCCCACACAAATCCAAGAAGCTCACAGAGTCCCAAGCAAAATGAACCCAAAAAGACCGAAGCCAAGACACATTATAATTGGCAAACACCAACAACAAAGTAAGAATCTTAAAAGCAGCCAGAGAGAGATAGAAAGTTACCTACAAAGGAACCCCCATTACACTAGCGAATGATTTCTCAACAGAAACTCATCAGGCCAGAAGGGAATGGAAGGAAATATACCAAGTTATGCAAAGGAAGGGTCTGAATCCAAGAATACTGTTCCCAGTAGGGTTATCAATCAAAACTGAAGGTGAAATCAGGACCTTCACAGACAAAAAAAGGACTAAGGGGATGCATTACCACCAAACCAGCAATGCAAGAAATGCTAAAGGGTCTGTTGTAAAAAAAAGAAATAGGAAGTGAAGAAGGAACACAGAGGTAAAGAATAAAAATGGTGACAAATAAGTACATATCAATAATAACTTTAAATGTAAATGGATTAAATACTCCCATCAAAAGATATAGAGTAGCAAACTGGATAAGAAAAGATGACCCATATATCTGCTGTCTACATGAAACTCACCTCAGAAAAAAAGACACACAGAGACTGAGGGTGAAGGGATGAAAAAAGATTTTTTAGGTGAATGGAAATGAAAATAAAAGCTGAGGTAGCAATCCTTGTATTTGATAAATTAGATCTCAAAGTGAAGGACATAACAAGAGATAAAGAAGGCCATTTCATAATACTAAAGGGAGCAATCCAACAAGAAGAAATAACTCTGGTAAACGTATACATACCCAATACAGGAGCACCCAAATACATAAAAAAAACTCCTGGAGGATATCAAGGAAGAGACTGACAGCAATACAATCATAGTAGGAGACTTTAATAACCCACTATCACCACTGAATAAATCCTGTATAAACAAAAAATCAGTAAAGAAACATCAATCCTAAATGACTCCCTAGATCAGATGGAACTGACATCTTTAGAACATTTCACCCCAAAGCCACAGAATATACATTCTTCAAAAGAGAGACGATGTTGGGTCATAGGAAAAGTCTCTTCAAATGCAAGAAGATAGAAATCATATCAAGCATCTTCTCAGATCACAGTGGCATAAAACTGGAAATCAACTACAATAAAAACAATCCAGAGAAATCAAACACATGGAGACTAAACAACCTACTATAAAACAATGATTGGGTTACCAGAGAGATCAAGGAAGAAATAAAAAAACATCATGGCAACATATGACAACAAAAACACAACAATCCAAAATCTATGGGACACAGTGAAAGCAGTCTTGAGAGAAGTTCATAGCTCTACAAGCCTACTACAAAAAACAAGAAACAATAGCAATAAATTACCTAACCCTACAACTCAAAAAGTTATAAAGAGAGCAACAAGAAAAGCCCAGTGTAAGCAGAAGGAAGGAAACAGTAAATATCGGAGTGGAGATAAACAACATAGAAACCAACGAAACGATACAGATACAAAAGATCAACAAAACCAAAAGCTGGTTTTTTGAAAGGATAAACAAGATTGATGAACCTCTAGCCAGGCTCACCAACAAGCAAAGAGAGAGGATCCAAATAAACTAAATCAGAAATGAAAAGGTGAAATAACAACAGACCCCACTGAAATACAAATGATTGTTAAAAAATATTATGAAGAACTCTATTCCAACAAGCTGGACAACCTGGAGGAAATGGACTTATTTCTAGAAAAATATAACCTTCCAAAACTCAATCAGGAAGAACCTAAACATCTCAATAGGCCAATAACTATGGAAGAAATTGAAGCAGTCATCAAAAAGCTTTCAGCAAACAAAAGCCTGGGGCCAGATGGCTTCACACGGGAGTTTTAACAAACATTCAAGGAAGAATTAAAAGTGATCCTTCTCAGACTATTCCAAAAAATTCAAGAAGAAGGAACACTTCCAAGCACTTACTATGAAGCCAGCATCACCCTAATACCAAAAATCAGATAAAAACAACACAATGAAAGAGAATTACAGGCCACCATCCCTCATGAACATAGATGCCAAAATCCTCAACAAAATTCTAGGAAATCGGACCCAGCAGTACATCAGAAAGATCATACATCATGACCAAGAAGGATTTCTCCCAGGAATGCAGGGATGGTACAATATCCGCAAATCAATAAACGTGATACATCACATAAACAAATTGAGAGATAAAAATCACAGTCATATCGATTGATGCAGAAAAAGCATTTGACAAAATTCAATACCCTTTCTTGATAAAAACTCTCAACAAGGTGGGAAAGAATGATCATACCTCAACATAATAAAAACCATATATGATAAACCCATAGCTAACATCATATTCAATGGGCAAAAACTAAAACATTTCCCCTAAGAACAGGAACAAGACAGGGATGCCCACTCTCACCTCTCCTGTTGGACATAGTACTGGAAGTATTAGCCATTACAATTAGACAAGAAGAAGAAATAAAAGGCATCCAAGTTGGAAAAGAAGAAGTAAAGCTGTCCTTATTTGCAGATGACATGATATTATACATAAAAAACCAAAAAGACTCCATCTGAAAACTAATAGACTTAATAAATGAATTTGGCAATGTAACAGGATACAAAATTAACACCAAGAAATCTATGGCATTTCTATACACCAATAGTGAACCTACAGAAATAGAGACTAAAAAAGCAATCCCACTTACCATCGCACCAAAAAAAACTAAGATACCTAGCAATAAACTTAACTAAGGAGGTAAAAGACCTATACGCAGAAAACTACAGGACACTCAAAAAGGAAATAGAGGAAGACATAAACAGATGCTGTGGAATTGGGAGAATCAACATAATTAAAATGTCCATACTACCCAAAGCAATCTATAGATTCAATAAACTCCCCATTAAAATACCAACAGCATATTTCACGGATCTAGACAAAACTCTCCAAAAATAATCTGGAACAAGAAAAGACCCCAAATAGCCACAGCAATCCTGAGAAAGAAGAACAAAGTAGGTGGAATCTCAATACCAGATTTCAAGCTGTATTACAAAGCCACGGTTTGCAAAAGAAAAGCAGTTTTCCAGCAGTTAGGCACTGCCCGTGGGAGGGGCTAGACAACTGAGAAACTTATTCTGAAATCTAGCAGCACTTTTTAATAGACATTTTAAAATGTAAATCACCAAAGACATTGGAGACATGTTCATCGAGTGAAACAGTTCCCTACTTACAGGCCATTGTGTGGTAAATGCTGGGCCAGTACTGGCCGCTGTCTCTCTTCAGCCATACTCGAATGGTTCTGTGGAGGAAAGAAAAAGCACATAGCAATTTTATCTTCTTTATGTTCCTGTAAAACTTATTTTTTTTTAATACTATGTCCCAGCTGACCTTAAACACATACAAGGGTGGGTAAAGGTAAGGTTACAGTTATGAGTATGCAAATCAGAATTAATAGTTTTGGTATTAATCAGAAGAACCTGCATGTCTTTTTCCATACAAACTATAAACCTATTTTTGTCCACTCCTGTACACACACACACATTCATCCAGTATATAGTACATTTCTACATATAGTACATAACTACATATATACGTGTATATAACCGTACATATTAAATATGGTTACATATAGTATGACCATATGTAGTAAGTTATGTAGTAGTTAGGACACAGGTTTGAAATAACTTTAACATATGAAAAATACTCATAATGATCAACATATAAAGAAAACTGAGTATTACCTTGGCTTTTCTTAGTAAAACTGAGTGTGAACTTGGTAGCCTGACACCTGAGCTAGTGCGGGGAGCTGTAGATCTGTGAGGAAGGGGACGTTCCTGGAGGAGCAGATGTGCGGACAAAGCAGAGCCCAGGCCGGGCTGGCTCAGGGGAACGCCCAGTCTCCATTCCTAGGAGGAAGCCATTGCACCCCAGACCTCAGGGACCCCGCTTTCATCAGAGAACACACAGGAAGACCAGGAAATCTAGTGCATAAGGCAGGAAAATGACAAATCGCCCAAGTTAAATATTTCGGCTTATCGCCTCAACAACAGCAGGGAAGACTGTGACCCTGGCACCCTGGTTCGTCCCTCCGCAGAACCTTCACAGCTCTGGGCCTCTTCCTCTCCTGAACCCGAGGCCTCCTGCTGCCCCCCAGCACAGCCATGCTCTGTCTTTGCATGACTCCTGTCTTATGTCCCTTGCTGTCAGCGCGGCCACCATCATCCCTGCATCCCTAAGAACAACACAGATCCAGGCACCCAGCCAGCACTGGATCAATGTTCACAACCTTGCTAAAATACAGTAAGACTAAAATTGACACTGTGTGTGTCTGTTCTGATTGAAGTTTAAGACAAGTAAGACTGGTTCATGAGGATACAATGTTTGCTCCCGGGGGAGAACAGAATGCAAAGGAATATAAAGGAACTTGCTAGGATGATGAATGGCAAGCTGCGGGGAGATGGTACATGGATGCCTGCATTTGTCAGAACTTGTGCAACCACACTGAGGAGCTGTACAGATTACTGCATAGGATTAGGTTGTAATAAAAGCAAAGGAAGACTAGATATTGACCTTTAGTCATGAAAATAAATCAGATGATAAATCAGATGTCCCAGCAGCATGGTGGGCATGATGCTGTTTTGTATGTGACCTGGATATGGCATTCCTGTAGAAGCAGGCATTTATACAGCATGCTTTGGTCACAACAGGACCTTTGCCAAGCTGAATGGCTCAGAATTTTTCTTTACACCCACCCCTAATCACAACGGGCTAGACCAGAAATGGGCGTCTAATCCCAGGTGGATAAATCGGTTCCTTCCCTGGGAAATAGGAAACCAGGAGAAAAGAATAGATCAGTGTGTCTCCAGTACTTAAAATGGCTGTTTGTGGTCATATGTTTTGCAACTGGGACTGGAGGATTATGTATAACAAGAAAGGAGAAAGAATGAAGCTGACCTACAGAGAGAGGCAGGAAAGAGCTGAAGAGAGTCCAGGTGGAAAATCCATCATGCTGACTGCTCCTAAGTTCAAGCTATGACCCCCCAACATCCTTACCATGAACACCCCCAGTGGCTTAACCCAGCCTGCATTATTTCTGTTGTTTGAACATATTAAAATACTTTGCATGAGCTACCAAGAAAAATCACAAATACAGCCTCTTCATTGAAAAATACATTTAACAAGGTAAGACAGTCAGGCAGGATTTTTTTGAGGTACCTATATTGTAACAGGATGTACTACAAAGTTCACGTTCACATCCAAAATTAAAAGACAGAGAGAGGCTGAAACCGATTTGGTTCAGTGGACAGAGCGTTGATCTGCAGACTGAAAGGTCCCAGGTTTGATTCCGGTAAGGGCATGTACCTTGGTTGTGGGCACATCCCCAGTAGGGGGCGTGCAAGAGGCAGCTGATCGATGTCTCTCTCTCATAGATGTTTCTAACTCTCTATCCCTCTCCCTTCCTCTCTGTAAAAAATCTATATGTGTGTGTGTGTGTGTGTGTGTGTGTGTGTGTGTGTATATATGTATATATATGTGTATATATATGTGTGTGTATATATATATATATATATATAAAAGAGAGAGGGCAATCAGATTAAAGGATGTATGAACAGACCTTTGATTTTTAGAGTTTGTAATTCAACATCTTCATTCAAAAAGTATCACTCTTTGAGGTAATGTTTAAACCACTCTTGTTACCTGTGAGTTCTTGGTTACTGTTCATGACTACTGGGCTTTCTTCTTTCACAAATCTGAAAGATTATAACTTTTTCATAATATGCCTCTTCCAGTTTGGAACCATTTAAACCAAGTTATGAAAAATTCTTAATGGCATGGGGAAATATTTACAACACGATGTTAAGTGAAAGAAAACTGATAAATGCAATATGATAACAGCTTTATTTTAAAATGCAATCTGACCAAACCCCTAGATTCAACTACCACTTATAGGAAATACAGAGAAACATAATAAACACTAACCCAGGGGTGCATTGAGCAAAAATCAAGATTGCAGGGAAGTCTACGGATAAATGACCCAGTTTTTTCTGCAAATAATTTGCCAGGAAGGAAAAAAAGAGATGGGAGACCAGCCTGTGATTAAAGAGGTTTAAGAGGCATACCAAGCAACCACAACACATAGATTTATTTGGATTCTGAGTCAATCAAATTGTTATATACACATATGTCATCATGAAACAATTGAAAATATAAACACTGACTATATATTTCATCATTTAAAAGGTACTGTTCTTTTGGTGTGATAATGGTATCGCCGATTTTTGCTTGTTTGTTTTTTAAGAAGCAATAATTCCTAAGTAAAACGCTGACCCTTGTTCTCAGCATGCCCAACACAGTGCAGCTTCCTCTCAGGTTGCCTGGTCCACCTTGGGCATGACAACTAGCAGCTGCATCTCCCAAAGATCTGTGCATCCCACTGCCCTGTGCTCAGAGCCCACCAGGGGTCGGTTGTCTCAAATCAGAGGTCCAACTGAGCCAGACCCTGCAGCCCAGGAAGATGTGATCCTCATGTGGCCCAACAGGAGGAGCTCAAGTTATATTTCTAAGCTATCCTTGCCCACCAAGAATTTTCCTCTCCAGTGTAGCTGGGAACATCACAGGTTGGGTACCACTACAGGATGACTCCCTCATCAGAAATAATACAGTAGACGCTCACAAGAATGATCCGTAGGCCTGAACCACCAACACTATATAACACTTTGTTGAGTATGTCACTTCACATAGAACGCTTATAGATACATTTTATTACTTATGTTCAACACAGGGATGCAGCCAAGGGAGATGCAGTAAGTGAAAGGCCAATTTCCCTTGAAACATTAACTCTGATTGCCAGGAACCAATTTCAGCATGTAATGATTATATCACCAAAAGGTTGGTGAAGCTTGGGCAACTCAACAAGGGTGAGCCACAAATGTAGCTTACCTGTTGTAATGGCTAAATGGCACTTCCCCCAAACCTGAATAGGATAATCGCTTGATGCCAGACAGCGCAGGGCATTTTATTGCCTCCTGCTGGCCGAACACCTGAACAGCTGTAGTGTCTGTAAATCCTTTGAAACCTTACCCTGTGAAGTGTGTATCTCCACCTTGCCTTAGGACAAATTGTGTTAAGTAAATAGCACTGGGTCCTTACACAAGGAGTAGTCTTCAGTTTCTTTAGCTGAAGATCATCTGACCCTCCAATGCCTTTCAAAATTATCTTTCATCTTTGGACTCCTTCTTAATCTACGCATCAGCCCTTTCCTCCAGATTGCTGAACCCTTTGTAATGCTGGGAAAACAACCCGGGCACTGATCAAAAACTCTGTTCCATTTCCAGACATGGAAAGGCCAACCAAGGCACTTGAAGGTCAGGGCATCATGCAACGCCTCATGAAGTTCACTGGCCTTCACTCACACGGGATCACAAAGGAGTTGAGCCTGTTAGTTACTATCTACTAGGTTTATTTAAGTGTCTAAAGAATAGAATGCCGGTGCATTGTAAAATCCTTTAAATGAACCCCAAAGTGTGGATCATGAATTCACAGGGAGGTCAACAGAGGACTCAACAAAGGGCACATGCTCTTCCCCTTGAGAGAAGAACTGATTCAGACAATAAAGGAGTCTGCTATGAGCTGGAAGCCTTAAAGATTGTCTGCTCAACCAATCATCTAACCTAGAAAAGTCACATTTTAATTTCACACAGTGTCAGAATATTTAAACTAGCCCAAGGTCAAAGTGGAACCAGCCTAGACCCCAGCATTTTTTAAACAGTATAATATCCTTGGGACAAGCATCAGTACTACAACTTGGTCTGTATCCAGCTAACACACTAGAAAATTAGCAAGACTTAAATTATTTCTTGGGGTGTTTCATTTAAAATTATTACTCACATCCAGGCTGAGAGAAGACGAACCTTGCTTAGGAATCAGGTTCCTAATTGGGCACTCGACCTGGACAGTCAGCTCTACTTCTGTATTCATACCTTCTACCTGAAATTCCCTTCCTTCGGTTTTTCAAGCCATAGGCTTTCCCTTCCTTGGACAATGCATTAAAATCTCCCACTTCTGGGAGTAAAGTAAAAACAATGTTAAATTTGACCCCTAACACTTTAGCACTCCCAAGAACTTAATGAAGTTGTGTAATTACTACTAAGTACTATAGAAATTTGTTTTGTGTTTTCTTCAGACTATGTTTCATTGGTTTAATAAATGGTTGTAAAAATAGGCTTAAGTTTGGTTGCTTATTAAAAAGTTAACAAATTTCACAGACACAAAAAAATTACTATTCAGTAGATTGAAAACAAAATCTATTCAAAAAATTGAAAGCAATACAATACTGTCTAGTATAATTTTACAGGAACAAACTATAAAAAACTCTAAGATGACATAATAAACTATATAATCACTAAAGTGTGAAGATCAGATGGCTTCATTTTTATAAAAACCATAATATATTCCATCTTGATGAATATCTAAGCTGCTCTCTCTACTAAGATAAAACAGCTTAACCTTCCCTTTGGTATTTTGGCAATTTTACACCCACTCACTTAAACTCATTTTATGTTTGTCTTGCTGTTTTTTCTATTCATTTTTCTAGTGGACAGATTTTCTTTAATATTCCAAGACCATGTCTATCTGAAAAAAAAATCTTCTCTTAAATCAAATCCTAAGGAACATGGTCATTCTGTGCCCAACTCTATTTTTAAGTTATTTTAAAACAATAGTCTGATATGTTTCCAAAAGGCACTTAGAAAGGAAATGTGTCATTTCTTTCAGGGCCTACATAAATGTTTTCCCAACTTCCCCATGCTGCTAATATTCCTGTGAAGAACTCTACCACCAACCTCCTTGCCCTTTAGTCAGAGAAGGACAGACTCACATGTAGCTGCAGTATCTTCCATGAGTAGACAAGGAAAGGCATCTTTATGTAATGTTATATTTACACCAGAGGCCCAGTGCATGAAAATTTGTGCACTCGGGGACAGGGGGAAGGGCTCAGCCCAGCCTGTGCCCTCTCATAGTTAGGGACCCCTCAGGGGACATCCTGCCATCGCCACTGCGCTCGCCATCTGTGAACCTGGCTTCTGGCTGAGTAGTGCAACAACCACCAGGGGCAGCTCCTGAGTTGAGCATCTGCCCCCTGGTGGTCAGTACACATCATAATGACCAGTCATTCCACAGTTCGGTCAATTTGCATATTAGCCTTCTATTATATAGGATAACTACAATGTACACACCCTTACTTGTCTATTGATGTTCAGCATGAGAGATGACCCACTTATTTTCTAGATAAATGAAATCTCAAAGTTAAATTGTAGTACTTTATTTTAAATATTTCAGGCTTAAATGTTTTAAAAATTATTGTGTAGGGATAAGCAAAAAAACAGCTGAAAATAGTATCAAATGTACGAAACACATTTCCCACCCGATAGTAATAATAATAACAGAAATAACAAGAACGATAGATTGATTTAGGAATTTCAGGTTTGGCAAGTGATTCTGATGACATTATTTAATAGTGTCTTAACATTTTCCCCAATTTTTATTCCTTTAATGATGC